>JANAVB010042019.1:6771018-6853518 GCA_029216955.1 Iris pallida | reverse complement strand
CGTCATACGAGCCACTCGTACTGATGGCCAGTCGAGAACGACAGCGTGTGCCATGATCTGATCTCACTCTGTGTCGCGTCGTAACACGTGTCATGGTCAAGGAAGACGTAACAACAACTCCACAATCCAAGGGTACGTCGTCCTATAACTAGGCCAAGTAGGTAGTCCTAGTGTCGATGCCGACATCGACTATGCCCGGGGTAATCCCGGACCCTACTAATCAAATCTACACTACAAGAGTATAATGATGTATATGTAAAACAGTAAATACAAGGCAAGGTATACTTGCCTTCAATCCCGCAATGTACAAATAGTGCTCCGGTCCCTCCTGCCTCAATCACGCCGTCCAAGGGACCTACAATCACATAACCAAGGCTCACAATGAACATTCAAGACCATACATCTATCCACACACAAAGTAGAAGTACGTTATTCGTACGGAATACCACATTTGAATATTAAGTTGCATTTATCCAAGGGTGCACAACCACAAGCTACATGTGACAAGTACAAATACAAATCCTATATTATATATAATTCACAAGTATCCCTAGAGCATGTGTATATAGAAGTATAGAAATTTATGTATGTAAGTCCTATATTTGAAATGATATGTGTGTACATGAGTGTACATAGAGCATATACATATATATGTACATAGAGACAAATATCTATTTTTATTTATATAAAATACATATATATATTTGAAAGAGTTTATATATATACATATATGCATAATGAGGCTAAGAGTACACGTATATATATATATATATATATATATATATATATATATATATATATATATATATATATATATATATATATATATATATATCTATATGTACGTAATGAAACAAAGTGTATATTTTTACATATATATTTGAAAGGGGTATACATATACATTATAATTTATGTGTATAAACTATATTGACACACTTATGTGTGTAAGAGTATATCTATGTACGTATGTATATACATACAAGTAATGCATATACATATACACAATATTGTATGTGCATGAATTCTTTCCAACAATGTTTATGGAAATCCCTACATTGTATTATACATAAAACAAACCATGAAAACCACTATTAATCACCCATCCACATTTATACATATTATATATATATGAACCATTTATTTTAGTAACCATATGTATATATATAACGGTATATATATATATATATATATATATATATATATATATATATATATATATATATATATATATATACATGAATCATTTATGCGCATGAACATATATAACCATTCCATTCACCAAAACTATTTACACATATTCCTCCAAAAATGCAAACATCTAAATATTAAAATCACTACACAAGTATATATTCACATTATATATATAAATAGGCATATATATAGATATATATATTTGTATATATACACACATAAGTATTCATTAAAGGAGGGGGAAAGAGTTTACCATGGAGTGAAGTTGATGGTGAAGGGGGTGGTGGTGCTGCCGGCCTAGGGGAGGTGGTGGCCGGCCATGGTGGCTGGTGGTGGTCGGCCAAGGCTGTGAGGAGGTTGTGGGAGAGGAGGAGGAGGTGGCTTAAGGTGGTGGAGATGTTGGTTGTGTTGAAGGTGGTGGTGGAGGTGTTGGTGATGGTGAAGATGATGGAGGAGATGATGAAGATGGTGAAGATGGTGGCTGCTGTCGGCCAAGGTAGAAGGGGCTGTCGATGGTGGCTGTGGGAGGAGGAGAGGAGGTTGTGGTGGTGGTGAAGTATGGGAGTGATGGTGTAAGTATTGATGATGGAGAAGGAAAAGTGGGGTTTTGAAGGAAAGGGGAGTGTGAGAGAGATGATGAGAGGGGGAGAGAGAGAGGACCGAATAGGATAGAGGGGGGCTGCTCCTGTCGGGTAGGGGAGGGTGTAGGGGAGAGAAAAGTATGGTGGTGGTGTATGTGTGTTTAAAATAATGAGAGAGAAAGAGTGATAGTGATGTGTGTGTGTTTTGAATTAAAGAAGAGAGAGAAAGTGATGGTGACTTGTGTAGAGAGGGGGGGGGTATAATTCGGCTGTAGGGAGGGGGTAAGGGAGTGTGAGTATGGTGGTGGTGTTGTGTGTTTTAAAAATATGGAGAGAGAGAGAAGTGATGTTGATGGTTTGTGTGTGTGTATTTAATTTATAGGAAGAGAGTATGGTTTGTGTGTTTGGTGTTTTGTAGGATTAATAGGGTGTTGTGTGTGTCTTTGTATGTTGTAGGAGAGATGCCATGTGGCTTGGGTTGAGTCACAATGGGTCGGGTTGGGTTACAATCGGGTTTAATTGGGTCCCAGAAATTAAATAACTTAAATTAGCTATTTAATATCATTGATAAATAAATAGTACACGAGAACTAAATTAGATGGGACACAAGTGGCACGCGTGTAGTAGACTCAAAATGGTCCGCGTCCATAACTTGGGTCGACCAGTTTGGGTCAAATTGGTGTCTCCAATACAAGTTGGAATTAAATGTGACTCGGTAGGGTAAATCGGGATTGGGTCAATTGTCCGGAAAGTTATGCGATAAAAATGAAGCACAAGAGAGTGTGTCTGAGTGGGACACGAAGGTCATGGGTATAGAGCGTCTCGAGTAGATCGCGCATGACAAGTTGGTCTGGATAAAATAACTAGCCTTGTGCTCCTAATTTAAAAGTCACGGTAACGTGTCGATAATAATCAAAAATAAAAGTGGGAAATTATTAATAACTTAGAAAATCATAATTAATCATATTAAATTCCTAATTAAATACGATTACTCTGATTAATTCTAATTAAATCTAATTAAATTCCAGAGAGCTTACAACGTACTTCATATGTACCTCTAACTTGATTGACGATCAGCTTAGAGTCTCCATATACTTCAAGGTACTCGATATCCAATTGTTTGACTAATTAGAGACCGATGAGTAGAGCGTTATATTCAGCAATGTTGTTGGAGCATGACTCACCTAAATAATAAGCTCTTTGAATGGTCAATCCTTCTGGAGATACCAAAACGATTCCGACTCCAGCGACGATAGTGCCTTTAGGTCTGATTCTGAATGCACCATCAAAGAATAGACGCCAAGCAAAGATTCCTTCTGAAGTAGTGTTAGATTCCAGAGTTTCATTAAAATTTTATCATAGAGTTTAGATGTCTCAGGGATTGGATGAGTAGCCAGAAAGTCAGATAGGGCTTGACCCTTCACAGACTTTTATGGAACATAAACCATATCATACTATACGAGTAGTATGGCCCATGTAGCGAGTCTGGAGTTGAGTGTACTTGGCTTCTTCATCAAGACTCAAAGAGGAATGACTCTGGAGATGACATGAATGGTTTTGCCCGTGATATAATGTCGTGTTTTCTGGATAACAAACATCAAGGCTCAATACTCTCTTTTTCTACCAAACTGTATTAATATTCAGCACCGATCATTATGCGGCTGAGATAATAGATGGCTTGCTCATAACCCTCTTTGTTCTTCTGGGCTAGCAAGACACCTAAGGAATGATCCATTGCCCGGACATATATCAGAAAGGGTATTCCTATGACTGGAGGCACTAGAACTAGAGGGTTCATCAAGTACCACTTTATGTCTTTAAAAGCTTGATGGCATTCTTCAGTCCAAACGAAAGACACTTTCTTCATTAGTTGAGTGAACGGTCTGCAACATCCAGAGAGATTTGAGATGAATCTTCTGATGTACGCAAGCCGTCCCTGGAATCCTCTTAGCTTTTTTAGGTTGCGTGGAGGATGTATCTCTTGAATGGCTTTGACTTTCTCGGGGTCAACGTGTATACCCTTAGAGGTAATAACGAATCTAAGAAATTTGCCAATAGAGACTCCTAGGAATGACTTAGTGGGATTCATTTTGAGTTGATGTTGGCGCATTAGATCGAAGATAGTTCTTAAGTCTTGGATGTGATTTTCCTTTAGATGACTTTTGACAGAAATATCGTTGACATAACATTCAACTATCTTTCGTAAATGTTCTCGGAAGATAGTGCTCATGGCCAGCTGATAGGTTGCACCGACATTCTTAAGACCAAATAGCATGACTGTGTAGCAGTAGACTCATAGAGGAGTACGAAAAGATGTGTGTTTTTTATCTTCGGGATTCATTCTGATTTGATTATATCCGGAGAATCCATCCATAAAAGACATCCGTTCGAACCCGCATGTGTTGTCGATCATGACATCAGTGATCGATAGAGGAAACTCATCCTTGGGACAAGCTTCATTAAGGTCTCTGAAGTCGATGCAGACACGGACCTTCCCTGTTTTCTTCATAACTGGGATGACATTGGCCATCCAGTCAGGATGATGTTCTTCTCTGACAAAGTCACAGGCGATAAGCTTCTTGACTTCAGCTTCTATGGCGTCCATCATGTCAGGTCGGAATCGACACTGTTGTTGCTTGATTGGCCTTGTATTTGGCAGAATGTTGAGCTTGTGGGTAGCGATCTGGGGATCCAATTTCGGCATGTCTTCATAGCTCCAGGCGAATACATCAATATATTCCCTAATAAATTGAATCAGTTCTTGTTTATCCGCTTTAGGGAGGCTTTTGCTGATGAAGATCGGTCTTGGAGAGGCTTCATCTCCGATATTGAATTAAACCAATTAATCTTCGGTAGGTTCCTCACGTTGCTCGAAGTGAAGTTTCCATTGAGTATCCATCCTTTGTGCCCAGGGATCATATTCAGGGACTTCAGCAAAGTCGTCGTTGTCTTTCGAGAACTCGACAGTTACCATATTGGAAGATAGAGTCACTTGATGAACGTGTCATATACTGGTGTCTGAATCCCATAAAATAGTGTCGAAAGAATTAGATCGCTCTTCCTTGTCAGACTCAGAAGCGACGGGAGTCATGATCAATGAAGTATCGCCCAACCCATGCTTTATTTTGCTATAGAATTGTAGTGACTTTCCTTTTGGAGCAGGGATATGAATAGGAGTTCGCCTACCCTTGCCACCGTTGAGGCCAGTTTTGAAGTTGTAGCCCATCTTTTTAATGATGTTATTTGATTGTTGACTGTAACGACATAGCTGAAGTTGTCCATTATCGTTATTTTCAGCCTCGATATCAGACGTAGCCTTTTGACTCAACCCTTTGCTGAAGAGGATATGATGTTTATCTTTCTTTCGGAAAGGAACTAGAAAGAATGAATCTCGTGCTGGTTCAAGTGATACTTCGTCTTGGAGAGGTTAAACTGCTCCTCATGTAAGAGGTTTGAAGTTATCTAGGATTTCTAGATAACATCAAGCATAGTAGTTGACATCAGTATACTGCAAAGGAGATACTATTTTATTGATAATTACATCACCATTTACAACAGGGCTCTTGATCTTAGCCGATGTGTCACGACCCACACCCAGTGTAGGACACGAAAAGTGGGTACGTCCAGCCTATGCCGCAGTGTCGGCGGTAGAATGTTGTTCTAGGTCACAATTTTAAAACTAAATACAATATGATATACTGTCCGTACGGAGGACAATCATAGCAGGATACAACTCAATCACCAAAACTAGAAGTGGCACGATTTAGATAACTATGAATCCACAAGAGAAGTACAACAGAGAGAAATAAATCTCGGTGTTATCAACACCAACTCAAACAAGCATAAGATAAATACAACTCAAGACAACTGAAATAAATAAGAAAAACTCTAGCCATCTACTCCAACCTCTACTATGTCGCCTCTAGGCTAGCAGGTAACCTCTAAGTTATCTGTAAAATTTATCAATAGGTCCAGTCAGGACAGGAGCAAGCACAATACATCTCAACAAATCATAACAGGTTAGAAAATATAAACATGCTAGAGAGTAAGATACATGAAACTGAAAGAACAACATGATGTAAAAGAGAGACTGTAAATAAATAGCTATAATATATAAGAGAACTAATCAGTGCTAGTGATTCAGAGTACAAGATGGTTATGTAAACGGCACGATATTGTACACGAGTAATCTACAGAGGTTGTATACGAGTAAGCTACACGATTGAATATATAACCACTTCTACTCCCCCGTCCCCAATCAATACACAAGAATCCAGTCAAGTTATGTTATTGCACACGAAGTATAGTTGTACACGATGATCATGTGAGCACATGAGTATACACGATTTCATACGATTTGTACACGAATAACATGAACACAAGGAGTACACGATGCTCATGATAAAGTACACGAACATGAAATACCCGATGTCGCTAAGGGGATAACATCGTACGACAAGATCCATATAGTACTAATCCGTATTACCAACGTGTCAGCATCAAGTAAAGTAATCTAAAGCAGAAAATATAATCCTAAACAAGATATGAAATGATCAGAGAATATACTCGTCTCGATTTGGTTGGAGTCGACGTGCGCGACACGAACGTGTCGACACGAGGTAGGTACAATACTAAGGTAGGTACAATACTATGCTCCACAGATGGTCCCGATCGACGACACGGGCAGTCCCAATGAGTCCAAAATAGTCCAAAAAGCCTAATTTGGTATATAAAAGTCTAAAATCAGGGTTTGGTATGATAATCAAATCAAGAAATATGAAACGACTTTAATAGTCACGATTAATGATTTCAGAGGAAAAATATAATTAAATAAATATAAATAATTTTTTTCAGAAATCCTTTATAATGTTAAAAACTATATCTGTATTAATCAACATATTTTATGTAATATTTTAAAACCTAGAAAATCATTTCTGTACTAATATTCCTATTTTGTCAAATATGAATTTAGGTCAAAAACTTAATAAATATATTTTAGAAATATTATCATATATTTCTATATATTTTCAAATAAGCAATATCACTAATAACGATAAAAATAATAATAAAAGTACAATGCATATACATTATATACATGTATACACCATACTCATATACACATATTATGGCCCAAAACCTATTAATGGTAATTATTAATCTTAAAATCCTAATTATTAACCAGAATAATACCAACAAGAATTTGTAAGTAATAATTAATAATAAGGTTATCCCTAATAATCTCATAATGATAGCAATTAAGAAATACCCAAATTTCCTTTAATCTATAGGCAACAAGGTCTGTTGTGTGCTGGTCACACCCATTCCATAAGTCATAAATTCTTCCTAAAATTCATTACAAAATAAAAATTAAAGTCTGATAAAAATCCTAATTATACCCAATACTCAAGTAAATAGGCAGAGAAAGGAGGTCAAGCCATTCCCTTCCTAAAAGAAAGTTTCTAAATAAATAATAAAAAAGAAAAACTAAAAGGGGGAAATAAATTCCAAGGGTGTTGTTGTGTGCTCACCAACACCCATACTCAATCGAAAAAGAGAAAGAGAGAGAGAGAGGAAGGCTATAGAGGGGCTCACAGGCTAGGTGGCTCCCTGGCGGAGCAGTGCACCGACGGGAGTATGGCGGAGAACAGGGTCTCGCCGGAGGGCGTGGCTCGTCGAGGGGCTCAGCTACGGAGCGGGGCTCAGATCTCGTCAGCGAGTCACCGGCGGAGCCAATGCTCGACGGATGGGGCGCACAGGTCTGGTGATGGCCGGCCATGGCCGCGGAAGGGAGCACGCTGGTGGTCAAACGAGGCTGGGTTGTGCCGGGAGATCGCCGAAGGGGAACGCGCGGATAGCTCCACGTCCGCGGAGGCGAAGCCGAGGCTCGAACGGCGTAAAGGGGATCTCGGAATAGCAGATCTGGTCGGCGCGGGCTAATACGACGGATTCGATCGTCGATAAGCGCAACCCAGGCTGAGGCGGAGGAACACTATGGTCGGCGCGGGCTAATACGACGGATTCGATCGTCGACGCATGGGGGCAGTGGAGAATAGGTTGGCAAAAATCTAGGTGACTGTCTAACCCTCTCTTTGGTGTTGTGTGATTTGTGGTGGTGCCGGCCGGTTGTGGTCGAGGGGTAGAGGCGGTGGTCGCGGGTGTGTCGACATAGGTGGTTTGTGATGTGCTAGGCCGATTAGCCGGGTGGATCCTGGTTCTGGTGATGATGGTGGGGGCAGTGGTGGTTCGGGTGGTGGTAGTCGTGATGTTGATGGTGGTGGCGGTGGTGGTGATGGTGTATGCTACGGTGGTGATGGTGTATGCTATGGTGGTGGCGGCAGTGGTGATGGTGTTGGTCCAGGACGACGGTGGTCAAAGAGAGGGAGTGTGGTGGTCGGTAGGCTGTGAAATGGAGGCAAGGAGGATGGGAGTGTGGCGGCTGCTATGAATTTCTTGGGACTTGGGATTAGGTTTCTTGGGAATAGGGTCTAATTATAGTGGATTCGAAAAAATCCAAAAAAATGTACATGTAATAGAATATAGGAAAATAGTGAAAAAAATGCTAACTTGCTAACACTAACTGCTAACTCTACATTTTCACCATCTCTGCTGGTTAATTAACACTAAATAATTATCAGCTATAAATTAATTGATTAATTACTAGTTACTACTAATTAACAAATGGGCTAATTACAATTTAGCCAATATTTCTAATGACTTAAATAATACTAATTTATTCACTAATTATTTATAAATATATTTAACAATCATTTATTTAGTAAATAAATATATTTTTGAAATCCAAAAATTCAATGAATATTCTTCACATAGAACAGTATTTATAACTTATTGATTTAAAGGAAATGGACAGGAAGATTCCAATAGGATGAAATCGCATAAAAATAGTAAAGCAATGACCACTAAGGACCGATAACAATTACGGTCGAAAATAATTTTTTTTTCAATAATAGAATTGCACGCTTTTCGAGATTCAGAAAATTCAAAGTTTTAAAAAATACAAAATAAAATAAAGGAAGATTTTAAGAAATCAATTAACGGAGGTTACACGATGGCTTGCTAAGATTGATGACCAGAGGTGGAGAAGGACAAGAAGAAGGCTTGTTATGATGAAGGTCGATAACAAGAGGCTGAGAAGAAGTGAGCTCCCTACGCTCTGTCTTTTCTGCAAGAGGATGCTTAGCATGAGAGGAGAGATATATGGTCATAGTTTGAGAAGATGAAGGATGAGAAGTACGTCCTTTGACCGGAATCACAAGGACAATATATGTATTATCCTTCTGACCTTCCTCAGTGTCTATGGCTAGTACAACTTTTATGAACTCCTCTTTGTACATCCTGGAGTCAGTAAAATTTGCTTCGACGCCTCGAAAGGGATTAAGATCAGCTACTTCCTTTCGGACTTCTCCATTGTCATCTATATATTTGAAGCATTGGTGAGAGTTGATGGCACGATGTTATGTCCATGCAACCATGGTTTTCCTAACAAAGTATTGTAAGAGCCATGATTGTCAATCACATAAAAAGTAACTTTCGTGCGGAGATTTCCGATTTGAACTTTCAGGCAAATCTTTCCTAGTGGTTCACTTCTCGCAGAATTAAATCCCAGAATAGTAGTGATCATTGTAGAAAGATTATGGACTGGGATCTTTAGTGCATCCAGTAGAGTCTTCAGCATGATACTGAGTACAGATCCGGGATCAATCAGAATGCGATCTACCTTCATTGTATCGACATACCCCATAAAATAGAGAGGTCGGTCATGTCGATTGTCTTCCAAAAGCATGTCATCTTGCGTGAAGGTGATGTTGGAGATTAGCTCCATCACACTATGACAGTAAAAAAAGCCACAGGTTCCTCCTCTGGTTTTTTGAGCTATGCTAGACAAGCGTCAGCTTGCATCAGAGCTTTGTTCAGTATTTCTCAAGTTTTCTTTGAGAGATGAAGGAGCTCAAAGATTGATAACCTCACCGGAGTATTGGCTAGCTGAACCAATATATCGAAGCTGTACGGCTTCTCAAGTCTAAGAGGTAGAGTTTTCTTTAATAATTTATCGAAACAAACTGGTTGTTTACCTTTGTCAGTCGTTGTTGGTTTGGAACGAGTCGGTTCCACTGGAGGTGATGAAGTTGACGGAACATTGACAGCATACAGAGAAGATGTTGAAGGGACATCAGGGACTAGAGGTGGAATTACTGCATTCTCTTGTCCTTCTGGATAGTCTCTAAGATAGAGCCTCCTAGATCTGGTACTGGTCATGCTTTCCTCTTCTGGAGCTAGTGAGAAGGAAACCATATTGCAGTTCTTTATTCGAAGTTTGTTTTTCGGGGACTTCTTCTGAAGCGACAAAGAATTTTCCAGAATACGAAGCCAACACGGGACTAGTTGTACTAAAGGCGTAGATAGTGAGGTCTAGGTGTAACACCCAGTTTTCTGAAATTGGGGTATTTTTGAAAATTTATTATTTATTATTATTTATTAATGGTATTTTAGTCATGATATAATTTTTGGTGATTTTTAGTTATTTAAAACTATTCTCTAAGTCACGACTTATGACTTTGTGACTTTACTAGTATAACCCTAGTGTAAACCTTAGAGATTTCATAACCAAGAGACTAACCATGATCATGTGAGCCTAGCCATAGGTTTAGAATATCAAGTTAGGGCTTTTTAGCCTAAAGGGTATTTTGGTAATTTTCTAGGATTTATTTGGAATTATTGGATTTATGTGTTTTTATTATTATTTAATTATTGATTAGTGTCATGTTAAGTCCCTAACCTAGTTTAGCACTAATCTAGAGGTTAGCTACTAATCTAGAGGCTTGAGGATAGATATTAGTCTTTGATTAAAGTAGGATAAATATCTAGATATTTATACATGTGATATTTTGCTTGAATCACTCAAAATATCAACCCTTTGGCATGAAAGTCTTTGCCTTCACCTTGAAGGAAAGCCTAGGACACCCCCCCTTGCCATGGCCGGCCATGGGGTACCCCCTAGCCCTACACCTTCCTATATAACCCATTGTATTCATTCATGATCATTTTTACATGAATTTTAATCCTACAAAATTCTATTTTCTTCAAACCTCCACAACTTGATCATTTTTTATCCAAATCACCTCTAGTCTTTTGCATTGGGACCCTACAACATCAAGGGTGCTAAGGGAGGCTAGCAATCCAGAATTTATAAGCTTTCGGCATCACCAAGTGGAAGAAAACACACCCCCTCTTTATTGATTTTCTATTGGAATTGCACAAATAGGTAAATGCCCTCAAACCTAGTTAATACTCTGTTTTTTCTTCATAAATACATGCATATAGGTCTACCCTAACTGTGGGTCAAGTTTGGTGAAATTTAGGGTTGGTTTGGTGTCCGTATCGGACACGTATCCTAGACTATTAACCCTTGTTTGATGAAATACTACAAAGGATTAAACTTTGTTATAATGTAGAACTAATTACATTTTCTTATAGCCCTAGACTAGTATAATTTATACCTACTTGACTGAACACGACACGGTGTCGTTTTTGTGTCGAAAATCGACACGAACCTACTGCCAGGACACCGCACTGAGGCATACAGCCTCCCCTGCTACTCGACACCTAGTGCGGACACTGTAGGACACGTGGACACGTAAAAATTGACACAGAGGAGGGGGCAACCTCTGACATGCCCCCTCGAGTTTAAGACACGTTTGTGTCGTATCGAGAATGCACGGACACGTGCACTGGTCGTGCACTGTCAGCACACACGCGCACGGGGGCCAACTTCATGCGTGTCGTGTCGCGTGGACACGACACTTGGGCACCTCGTGGTGACACGAGTGTGTAGCCCATCATGTGGTGAACACATGGACACGAGCACGTGGTGTGTCATATCCTGTGTCGTGAACACGAGACACTTGACCGCGTGTACGACGCGGTCTGAACACGCGTATCAGTCATGTTTTTTACGACTGATACGGACTTCGTATCGTGTCCTGGAGCAACATGGACACGGTGCAGGGTGTTGGACACGTACCCTACCCCTAGGCGCACCTTCGTGCACGAGCACGAGACACGTGTGCGTATGTGTCGTGTCCTAGGGTGAGTTGCACACGTGCACGACACTGTGGTTGTGTGTGTGTATCAGTGTTTACCCGTTTCGGGTTTGTGAGTCGTGGACACGTCAAATTATGTCGTGATGTTGTGTCAGGCCCCCTAGACACTAGAGGACACTTGGGGCAACACTTACCAACCGTTGGTTGGACACCTTAGTTAGGTTTTGGACACGAAATCGGGTTTACCCTTTTTCGAGTACACAGTCCATTTTCCAGAGTTTGGGATATTTTCCCAGTTTTCAGAAATGAATTTTGATTTGATTTTTGTTGTGTTTTATACATGTATTTATATATTTCAGTGTTGTATACATATGTATATGTATATATGTGTGTGTATGTAAGATTTGAGGGTGTATACATGTGTGTATATGTGTATATACATATATGTATATATATAGGTGTGTATGTATTGTGTGTGTGTGGGGGGGACTGATTTCTGTTTCCAGAAATCTGGAACACCCCCCCTCTCCTGTCCAGTTCTCTAATTCTCTCTCTCACATCTCTCTCTCTCTTGTTCACTCTCTCACATCTCTCCCTCTATTGATCTCTCTCTCTCTATATATATATGTAGGTTGTATATATATATAGGTTATGTAGATATATATATATATATTGATATATATAGTTGAGTGTATATATATATATATATATATATATATATATATATATATATATATATATATATATATTGTGTATATATGTGGGTACTATATATATAATTGGGTATTATATATATATGTGGTACTATATAGTTGAATATATATATATGTATAGATATGGGTAGGTTCATATTTTATATAGATATGGATACCTATATAAGGTATCCTAGATACATGGGCCTATGGCCTATGGTCTATGGTTAGTAGGTTTAGACTTGACCAATAGGTATAGTAGACCTAGTTTAACTAGCAAGTTGACCCTTGTTGACCATTGTTGACCAAAGTCAACTATAGGTCAACCATGACCTAATTGACTTAGAAATGACTTGGATGAACATAGAAGGACTAGTTGACTAAAGTTTGACTAAACCCTAACTAGTTGATTAAGTTTGACCACTTGGGTTATATAGATAGTTACATATAGATTAAGATATGTATGGGGTTAAGTGGAATACTTAAGAGTTGTGTCATAATTTGTGTTAGCCTTAGAGACTGATTAGAAGTTGACCATTAGTCAAGATTGACCTAATTACCTTGTTGACTAGTCTAAGTTTGACCTAGACTTGACCTAGCTTGATCATGTTGACTAGTATTTGACTAGTCTGACCATTGTTGACCAAAACCCTAGATAACTTGACTAGTTTGACTAGAATGTTGACCAAGAGTTGACTTTAACCTAGATTTGACTAACCTTGACTTGTTTGACCTTTTTTGACTTTATTTGACTTAGTTTGATTTCTTGTGACCTAGTATGACTTCCTGTGACCTAGTTTGACTATTAGAGTTGACCAAGAGTTGACTTTTGACCAGATTGACCTAGAATCATGTAGTATGCATTGTATACTCTATTTTTTACCATTTTGGATACATTGTGACTTGTATTGCTCTGATTAGGAGCCATACATCTCTCCTCAGGCAGTATATCCTCTTCAGACATTCAGTTATCAGGCGAGTACATTCTCTGACCGTTTTATACTTGCCAGGATTTATATTCTTGCTCTAGATTACTTTACTTGATGCTGACACGATTGTTATCACGGATTGGTACTATATGGATCTTTTCATGAGATGTTATCCCTCTCGGAAGCATCAGATACAGCATGTTTGTGCGTTTCACGAATCATCATGTATCTCATGCTTCTATTATCATGAATCTCCATGTATCAGCTAGTGACTCATGTACTCTCATGATCACCGAGCCTTCATGAATCTTTATGAATCACTCATGTATCACCCATTTATGGGCTTATCACGAATGTTAACATAACCTGAATGGATTCTTGTGTATTGATTGGGGAAACGGAGAAGTAGAAGTGGACATGTGAATAATTCCAAAGTAGTGTAATCATGTGCAAACTCAGTAGTGTAATCATGTATAAATTCTAGCCATTCACATGCCTATCTTGTACTCTACATCACTAGCCACTTACAGTTCTCTATATACAGTAGATATTTCCTTTACAGCTATTTTTTTTTACTACATGTATCTTCCTTCAGCAGTTCTTGTATTTTTCTCTATTGCATGCTTTATATTTTCTATCATACTATGCACTGCGTGAGATGTATTATGCTCGTTCCTGTCCTGACTGGACCTGTTGAAAATATTACAGAGGATGAGGATGAGGCCCTGGTGTCTACCTATTATGGAGCAGGACTAGATGACACTTATGTTGTGGACCCTCAGCAGGATCCACCTGCAGCTGAGGATATGGCCCCAGTAGTCTAGGCTAGTTAGCTAGACAGTCTTTTCTATATTATCATTTTGTCTGTTGAGATGTACAGACTCTTAGACTTATTTTGTATATTGGGTTGACATTCTGGATGTCATGTATCCTAGACACTTAGACTTATTTCATCTATTCTACTGTCTCTTTGAGTTACCATCTGTCTATCTATCTATCTTTCATTCTTCTACCCTAGATGTGATTGAGATTGTGTTATGTTATGTCACCTCCATTCGGAGAGTATATACTGTACAGGTACCTTTATATTGTTAGATGATTGACCTAGGACAGTGTTCTACCGTCGACACTGCGGCGTAGGCTGGACGTACCCACTTCTTGTGCCCTTACTCTAGGGTGCGGGTCGTGACACTAGGGGACCCCTTTCCATCATTCAAGCCGGGGGTTTTTTGCAGGTTATATCCTATTTTTGACATCAGTTTACGGGACTGTTGACTGTATAGATAGAATGCTGGCTGGTAATTGGCTTCTAGTTTTGGTAGTATTATCCCAGAGGAAGAAAGTGAATTAACCGCCAGGATGAAGGTAGCATCTAAAGGTAGAAGATGATGACCGCCTAGTGAAGTCATGTGATATGACTTGTATTTAGTTGTCTTTCTGGATTTTATAGACGAAGCAGGCGTCTCAAAATCAGCAACTAAATCAGGATGGATCCACATGATTTCTCCTTTGTCGGTTGACAGAGGGACAAGACCGTAACTTTGTGCTGGTGGAAGGTTAACGGTCTCTAGATTGGCCTTCAGGATAGGGACGACACCATCCTGCATAAGTTGAGCAGAAATGTCGTCGAACTGCAGAGAGACGACATTGGCAGTCACAGTCTTCTCATCCTGCTGGAGAGTGATCACGCCGACATTAATCAGCTCCTGGATCTTTCCTTTGAACACGTAACATGTCCTGGTCGGGTGTCCTATGAACCTGTGATACACACAGTATTTAGGATTGTCAGTTTTATCTACTTTATCTGGCCGTTTTGCTTTGGGCAGTTGAAGCTTGTTGCTTTTGATCAGACAATCAAATATGCTCATGATGTCGTCCTCGTTAAAGGAATATTCCACTTTAGGACGTTGTGCTCTTTGTGGAGGTGTCATCGTAGTAGGTGTTGATTGATCCATATTAACAGCCAAAACTTCTTTGCCTTTCACATTGATGGCTAAAGCTTTCTTGTTCTTGCTGTTGTTCTAACGACCACCACTGTTGGGATATTCATCTTTGTCAAGATTAGGCGTCTGGATGCCTAGTTGTTTGAACTTGTCAGCACTGTCTTCGGGTGCCCTGGCACTTACTATGAAGGAGGCCCAGTCTTGAAATTGTGTGGGTCCAGTCCACATGCTGACTATAGGTAAAAAAGTTTGATTTGTAAGTATCTATAGTTAGTGCATCTGGAGTACCCAGAGGCATTTTGAGTACTTCTCGACGGAATCGCTCAATGAAATATTCAGCAGTTTTATTATGCCGTTGCTTGATTTTGATAAGGGTCGACATGGTCATGTCATTTGTTTCCTCGTAGAATCATTCCAGGAACATCTGTTTGAATCCGAAAAATATGTTATGCAACCATCTAGCAAACTGCGATACCAGTCATAAGCTGCACCCGCCAAGCACCTGACGAATACTCTAGTGAATAGAGCATCGTTCGGATGGAGATAATCAGTCATTACCTCGAAGTGATTGAGGTATTGACTTGGAGATGAACTGCCGTCAAACAACATGATGGTTGGCGGCTTATACTTAGGTGGAAATGGAACTTTCTTCCACTCTATATGATAGGGTTGCTTGATCCCCAATTTCTATAGACAGTCCTTCTGCTTGAAAGCTTTGAGCTGGCTATGTAGAAGCTTTATTGCCTCATTAGTATCCTCTAATGCTTGGGGAGCAGTAGACTGGTTTGATGCATTAGGAGGCGGGATTGCATGATAAGCACCACCCCAGAACCAGAATGACTTGGAGCTGGCATGGTGATGTTGTGAGAAGATTGCACCCCCAGACCGGTGTTAGTAGGGACTGATGCTACAATATGTTCTTGGGTTGGAACTGGATTCACAACCGGCAGAACAGTATGTTGTGTCATAATCACAGTATGCATACTTGCCATTATTTCAGCCATATTCTTTAAATTGGTCTCTAAAGCGATGATCCTTTACTCCTGACTGCTAGAGCTGGATGCATCTTATTTTTTGTTAGTGATATAGGCAGCACTTCTCTGGCCACCGAGGAAGAGCTGGTAGAAAAGATGGTCCGTTGAGAGCCTTCACTATCGGCATCGAAGGCATGCAATAAACCACCCCCAGGATGAAGAATGGGAACCCCTGATCGAGGAACTCTTGATCAGAATCAGGAAGATTCTCTTGGTCGGAAGAAAGATTCCTTTGACCGATTGTCTTTTGGTCGGAAGGAAGATTCCTTTGACCGATCGTCTCTTGGTCAGAAGGAATATTCCTTTGACCGATTGTCTCCTGGTCGGAAGAAAGATTCCTTTGACCGATTGTCTCTCGACTTTTTGATCTGGTATATCGGTAGACTCCTTTGTCTGAGTCACGAATCCGATCAAGGTATTGTTGACTAGGGTTGCGGGCTGTATTACGTCTTGTACGTTTTCTACCACCAGTGCTTTAAGATGTTATGTTGACTGAAGAATACAATAGTTCATCTTCGTCCACCATTACAAGTTCAGGAGTCCGAGTGTAGTTCAAATGGTCGAAGACAGACCGTTTAGCTGACTAGCAGCAACATTTGATCACTACTTCGTGGTGGTGATTACAGTGATGTTCTTGATACAGAATTATAGATAGACGAGACGGTCCTGTGATCTTTCACTTTTGTACAAGAAGTTTGTGGAGAACTGTTACAATGACAGGATAAGGAGAAGTCGGAGGTACATATGTAGCTCCCCTTCTCGGAAATTTTTTTGAAATATTTTTTATTTATTTATTTGATTTAAAGGGTGATTTTAGAAGTTTATCAATAATTATTTAGTTAATTATTACGGTAGATGACTTTAGCCATGGTTAAGTTTTGGAGTACCAGACGATTAGGAATCATGGCACGGATAGTGCAGTGGCGTGCCTTGAGAAGTGTATTAGCCATGCCAGGGAAGGCTGAACCATAGTGATGTCCTAACTAGGAAACCAGGCTAAGTTGTGACATGACCCTATAAATAATCTAATTATTTAACTATTATTATATTGTGGGCTTGTAGGAGACCGACTGCACCAATTAGTCCGAACTGGACCCAAACTAAACCTGAACCCGGGTAGTCATGTAGTGAGATTAAATACACCTATGAAGACATATTTCAAGTAGATGCAATGCCTATTATTGGTATATTAAATTTCGTTATTATTATTATTATTATTTTATTGGGATTGTTATTTAATATTATTATTTATTGGTTTTATTATTTTATTGTCAAATAAATATTGTATGTGTGAATGTGAATGTATGTATATATAAATATTAAATATGTGTGTAATTGTATGTATATATAAATATATATAATAGTGTATGTGTGTATATATATATATAAATATATATATATAGGTGTATATGTGTAATTATATATAAATGTATATATCTAAATATAAATGTATATGGTACATATATGTGTATATGTGAATATATAGATATATATAAGGTGTGTGTATATACATATATATATGTATACATGTACTTAGATATTTACATATATATAGATATATGTAATTATGAAATGGAAAAAAGAAAAGAAAAAGAAATAAAAGGAAATAAAAAGAAAACAAACCTAATAAAACTCACCCAAATCGAGCCCAGGGCCCAGCCTCCCAGCCCGAGCCCAACTCTTCGGCTAACCCCAGCCCGAGTACTAATGCTTTCCCCCATAACTTTTGCTAAAACAGCAGCAATACCCAGCCAAGCCGAACCCGATAGGAACTGCGTATACACATACGTATATAACCGACGAGAGATGGATTGATAGAAACGAAAACCCTAATGCCACCCTCCACCCTAGCCTGGGCGGCGCCCCACGACCGCGTGCCGCCGCGTGAGGTCGTCGGATGGCGGCCAAGGAGGCCGCACGTGCACAGGTGCGGGCAAACATGCAGCGGGGTGCAGTTGCGGCAACCAACTTCACGGTAAGACCCTTCGCTCAATACTCTATTATTTTACGAACCACAAAATAGGTTGGGAAGCCAACGTAACCGCCCCGAAACTCTAGTAATTGGATTTCATATAGATTGCACGACCAGTCCATGAGATCGACTCAAAGTCGGTCAAAAACTTGTAAAAATAGAACACGAATGAACTGTCATGAGGCTGTTTTGGAAGGCGTATAATCGTCGATTCCTCGACAGTTTAGAAAACCTAATTAAACACGACTGTAGACAACATATACAAGATCGAAACCCCATTTATAGATTTATTTTCCATCGATTATATCGTTGTTAAACTATTTTCAAAGTTCGAGAAAAACCTATTTTTAAAACTGTCCAAAACTTAGAAAACCCTCCGATACCACGTGCGTCCCGCCAAACCAGGCGACTTGGTCACAAACCGAAAGCATCAAAAAATGCGTAACGGCTTCGTGGGCGTGTGGGCTTTGACGGAATTCAAATTGGTCGCGTGTGCGCAACGAATTTGATGCGTATCCGTCGAAATCCACCGTATCGACCTCTGTGCAAGTTTCACAATTACTTCGTGCACGTTCGTCAGATCGAGACGAAACTTACGCCAACATGACCGTATCATTTTTCTGGTCCTGTATGCCAAGTTTGGTCCGATTCTGAGACAATTGATTGGATCACCGTTTTACGGGCCCCACGGTCCGACTCAACGGGTGATTTTGTGCACGGCCCATCGAAATCCAACTTTGGACATACGGTTGGGTTTGTATCGAAAAATCGGACCTGTTGACATATAGTTTGATGACTTTAGAGATCATTGACTCTGGCACAATTTTTGGTGCAAAGCGGGTCCAACGGCGGACACCGTTTTTGCCCAAAATTACCGTTTTGCCCTTGTGTTCAGAATTGGACTCAAGGACAGGCAATCCTAGCTAATTTGACTATTCTAAGAATGTTGGTAACATTTATTTCAGCTCTTGGAGACAGTTGTGATGACTTGGACTTTCTGACTTGTTGATTGGCGATACATTGTTGGTTCTTCGTGCAACCCCCAGGCAAGTATGCCTTGCCAAACATATACAATATTTACATTGTTTCTTTCCATTGTTTTCCTTTTATATTGTCACATGACTCCATATTGTGATTGATTTGTCCTTGATTTCTTTACTTGTTCTAGATTACGTGCACGCATAGGATATTCGACATTGTTGATTATTGGTCTTTTCGTGTTATCTTGTCTCGTGATTGAGTTATCAGTTTCTATATCTGTCCTTGACTTGACCATTCTTGACTGAGAGTATCTTGCATTGTACTACAGTTAAAACATACTATAGATTGGGAGTATCTTACATTGTACTACGACCTATAGCCGATTCTTCTACCTTGATATCACTTGATTGACTTGACTTGAGACATGCCATAGATTGGGAGTATCTTACATTATACTATGACCTATAGCATATATTGATTGATTGATTGACTTGACTTGCGACACTATAAATTGGGAGTATCTTGTATTCTACTACAATTTATAGGAGTCTACTTGACTTTGTATCCTTTAGGAGAGGAGATCGATACTAGAATTGGCTAATCTTTACTGGGAGTATCTTGCATTGTATTACAGTCAAAATCTACTATAGATTGGGAGTATCTTGCATTGTACTACAAGCTATAGAGGTTAATCGATTGATTGGTAGCCAAGTCTAGTATTCCATTTCCACACGACTCGTCGTCCTTAGATGTTCTCCTTGCAGTGTTCTTATCCTTCTTACATGTTATTTATTATCATATTAGTAGGCATGTTTTATGTATCTTGCTAGTCCTCTGAGGACCTGAAGATCTCTTCAGGTAGCTGATTGCACGGAGTTAGTTAGCTGAGCATGTGGTAGTTGACTTCATCTGCATGACTCAGGTATTTTGTTAGTGTTATTGATTTACTATCTTTCTCGTGCTTTTATGATATATCCCGCTTATCAGCTTAGTTTTATAGACTCATATTATCCTTGGAGTCTAATCGAACAATATGCTAATGGGCTGCAGACCATGACCCATACTTGTTCATTCTTGTTTCATATGATTCCTGTGGATTGAGATATAGTCTAGATTAGACATGATACCATGACCTTGACAGCTTATACGTACTCGAGTCGGGCTGGAGTCCGCTTGATACGTAGCTGGCTTGCTCACGAGCTCGTGTCCGAAAAGCGGGTGCGGGTCGTGACAAGTTTTTGTGGTGGCCTATGCAGGTCAGAGCATATCGTACCGGTTACGTAACTGTACTGGTACGAGCCTGCGACAATGACGAAACCTTAGAAATCTTAAACCACTCTGCCTTGAAAATTCTCCTACAAATTTCTCTACCGTATTTGAAATTTCGTATTCGTTCTCGATTATTCTCCCTTGCCTTCTTGTACCATTAATTTTCGTCCCTTCCTATTCCAAGGTGACGAATGATCATGTTGTTTAGGATTCATTAGAAATTCTTAAATTATAGTATAATATTGCTTGATTATTGAATTTTGGTTATTTATATATATGAGGGATTATAGTTGCTATATGCCTAGATATCTGCCGGTAGAATTGTTAGCAACTAGTTAGAAGACCATAAGACTTTAGTGACCGTATTTTGAGGAGTAGTGTGACCAAAGGTGGGTAGAAGTCCTCGAAGTTTCGTAGTTACGAAATGACTAGAGAAGGTTATAAAATATTTTGGAGAAATTAAATTTGAGGAGATTAAGGACTTTGAATTTTAAGGAATAGTTATGAATTGGAATTTCGAGGACGAAATTATTTTAAGGTGGGTAGATTTGTAGCTCCCCTTTCCGAAAAATTTTTTGAAATATTTTTTATTTATTTATTTGATTTAAAGGGTGATTTTAGAAGTTTATTAATAATTATTTAGTTAATTATTACGGTAGATGACTTTAGCCATGGTTGGGTTTTGGAGTACCAGACGACTAGGAATCATGACACGGATAGTGCAGTGGCGTGCCTTGACTAGTGTATTAGCCATGCCAGGGAAGGCTGAACCATAGTGATGCCCTAACTAGGAAAACCAGGCTAAGTTGTGACATGACCCTATAAATAATCTAATTATTTAACTATTATTATATTGTGGGCTTGTAGGAGACCGACTGCACCAATTAGTCCGAACTGGACCCAAACTAAACCTGAACCCGGGTAGGCATGTAGTGAGATTAAATACACCCATGAAGACATATTTCAAGTAGATGCAATGCCTATTATTGGTATATTAAATTTCGTTATTATTATTATTATTATTTTATTGGGATTGTTATTTAATATTATTATTTATTGGTTATATTATTTTATTGTCAAATAAATATTATATGTGTGAATGTGAATGTATGTATATATAAATATTAAATATGTGTGTAATTATATGTATATATATATATTTTTTTTATTTATATATTTATATGTATATATAAATATATATAATAGTGTATATATATATATATATATATATATATATATATATATATATATATAAGAAATAAATAAATATATATATATAAATATATTTATATATATATATATATTTATTTATTTATTTCTTATATATATATATATATATATATATATATATATATATATATATATATATATATATAGGTGTATAAAAAAAAAAAAAATATATATATATATATAGGTGTATATGTGTAATTATATATGAATGTATATATCTAAATATAAATATATATAGTATATATATGTGTATATGTGAATATATACATATATATAAGGTGTGTGTACATACATATATATATATATATATATATATATATATATATATATATATATATATATATATATTTATATATATATATATATATATATATATATATATATGTATACATGTACTTAGATATTTACATATATATAGATATATATGTAATTATGAAATGGAAAAAGAAAAGAAGAAGAAATAAAAGGAAATAAAAAGAAAACAAACCTAATAAAACTCACCCAAACCGAGCCCAGGGCCCAGCCTTCCATCCCGAGCCCAACACTTCGGCCAACCCCCAGCCCGAGTACTAATGCTTTCCCCCACAACTTTTGCTAAAACAGCAGCAATACCCAGCCAAGCCGAACCCGATAGGAACTGCGGGTACACATACGTATATAACCGACGAGAAAGGGATCGATAGAAACGAAAACCCTAATGCCACCCTCCACCCTAGCCTGGTATTTGCAAAAACAAAAGTTGGTCTTTATTTCAACAAACTTTGTAAGAAGATTACAAGAATTCTGGAAAAGTACAACTATAGGAATCCGATCTGAAGACGATCGCTTTATCCTTTGGACGATGTGAACTTTGAAGACGGTAGCCCCTGAAGATTGCAGCAGCACTTTGGCAAGAACTCCTGATCTCTGGTGATGATTTTTGATATATATGTGTAATCCCCTCTAGGAAGGACTTAAAACTCTATTTATAGAGTTCTGGAAATAACTACTTTTTAGTTATTCTAGACTGCGCAAGATGGATTGCGCATGCATTGGACCGCGCAGACATCAGACTGCTCTGGCAGTTATTTGATCGTGGGCCAACTGTATTGGACACATGGCATTATTTGATTGAAATGCGCATGATCGCGTACAGACGGTTACCACGTAATGAGTCATTGATGGCATGAAGGCCATGTGTACTTTGTCAGTTGTCTTGATCGAGTGTGCCACCTGAATTGCGCTGGCTTCAAATTGCACTGGGATGGACCGCGCTGCAAAGAGTCTGGCTAATTGTGTTGCATGTACAGCTGTCCTCGAGCGCTGTGCTGTATGATAAATGAACAGTTTCCTCGTCCTCCGTGCTGTCAGTTGTCAGAAGATCTGATTCTCTGTCAGGTAATGATGACGAGGCCACGTCAGCTCGCGCACTTGAATGAGTGCGCAGTTCAGCCTGTGCAATCGAGTTGGTGCGCAATCTGTCTCCTGCACAATTCACTTGAAGGATGTCTAATTTGATTTTCATGACTTCTTTGATGGGTGCAACTTGATTTTTAGGACCTACAAGACCCCCTTCAAAGTTTTCGAAGTTTGAAAATAGTCAAAGCTTCGAAATACTTTGAATTTTGATTAAAAAAATTAAGTTGCGCAAGTAATGACTTGTCTGCACAATTGGAGGAGTCAGATCCCATTTCTTTGGCGCAACCTGAGGCGACCGTTGCTCTCGAAAAACTATAAATAGTTCTCTTTGTTCTTCTTGTTTTTCTTTACTTGTTTTCACTTTGCTAAAGAGAGAAAAGTTCCCGAGCCTACTCCGACTTCCTTTCTTCTTCTCCGTCGACTTCAGATGGCACCGAAGCATTCCGCCGCCGACAAGGGCAAGGCCCCCGTCGAGTCTTCGACTCGTGCTGTGCCGCACGTTTCACGACATGAAATCGGACATCCAGCATTGCAAGGTAGTTATTCGATCGAAAACCCTTTTTAGGGTTCTTCGACATGATTGAATCCCCAAACCTATCTCTTTTTAGAGATTTGGTTATACTGTGCCGCCCTGTTTAGGGTTTCGGTTGCACAAACCCCATAGTTTTTATTTTTATGAAGACTATTTTTTTGCGCAATCGGTTAGAACGCGCTGGCAAAAGTCAGCGCAATCTGCTGATTTGTGCAAGGCTGTCCAGCGTAAACTGATTCTTTGCGCAAGTTATTCAGCGCAATCTGTAACACCCCAGTCCCAAAAAACGTAGGACTAGGAACGTAGACATGCCAGCTGTATTCATACAAAGTATACTCCAATATATGGAAGCCTCGTATAAATACATAAGCTGTAAAATGCAGTAGAACCATAACTAATCTCATCCACACAGAATAAATGAATAAAAGATCATATAATGAGAATAAATTTGTCTTGATACAATATGTTGGGCGGAGACAAATCCACTACCAACAAAATAAAGAAAAGTACATGATAGAGTAAATGATCTTGGCGAGCAGAGCGAAGACGATCCAAGTGCAATCATCCTCGAAGAAATAGCGAAGATCACGGCTAGAGATAGAGCACCTGCGAAAGACAATAGCACACACCTGGCAAGACAACCAGGTCCTCAGAGGGACGTAACAAGACACATAATAGTATGCCATATAAACTGAATAAATATTGCTCAATAAATAAGTAAATCGAATTTATAACATGGTCCAACACGCACCTACTGAACGAGCGTACCATCCCCCCAACCAAACAAGGACAGGAGATGGTAAACTAATTCACGGCGACGTATCTTTCCATACTAAGAATCCGATATGGTATCCGGACCCCAACAAGGTTCAATACCTTCTCATCGAAGTAGTAAGTCACACCTACAACCAAACAAGGACAAGATGTGACGAACTAATCCGCGACAAGTTATTGTTCCAAGTCACGGTCAGATACAAGTACCCAAACCAAAAGTACTCGTACCTAACGGATAAGGTACCTAACCGTTCTATGTGAAATGTAGTTAAGAACAATCCTTCCTACGCATGGGCCCTGGCTAAATAGGATCGGCGTAGTCCCCCTTTGGGCACCAGAGGCCCCAGCAGGAAGAGCATGACGTTCCGCAGAATCGTCAGTGGCCGTCAGTAATCTTGGTTCATCAACCCCGTATCTCCAGCGGAGAGTCCGGGTCACAAGGGAAGTGCATCGAAGCCCATACGCTAAGGAATTGTCCTCTCCGCCCAATGCCTACTGTGTTGTATCCACAACACAAACCACTATAACCGCTAAGTCAAACTAGCATGCAACCTCTATTAGCGGTTATTCCTATCGCACGGCTTGTACGTACTGGTGGCCAGCCAATCACGCACTTCCGTGTTCTACATGCGACACACAACTTCGTGTTTATAACGTGTCAAGGCCAATAAATGCGACACACAAGGAGGTCCCTTAATTCTAGGTTTAATGTGAGAAAAATAATACACAGCAGGAAATATAAATTAACAGTTATGCCATGTATCACAGTTTATTTTGCATAAAGAAAATAAGTAATGCATGAAAATATGAGCTAAAATAATTAAACAGCTAATGGCAAGGTGTCTTGCCTGGTAGAGCGCCTGGTGTGCTGCGATAATCATGGTGGCACGAATTACAACTTCGATGCAACAACTGTACAAGGAGACCTCTGATGGCGGCATGGAATGTGTCATTGAGTCCGGAAGGGTCAATTTGGTTAGGGATGACAGGGAGAAGTACAAATTTGGTGAGGAATAGGAATCTAGGATTAGTCACGGACGAGAGAATGATCGAAGTAAAGTGGATCAATAATATTTATACTATTTTGGAAAAATATTTATTGTACTCGAAAAATTATATATCTATTAGTTAAAATATTTCTTTTTTTGAAAAATACTTGAAGATAAAAATAAAACCTACTATGAAATCCTTTTTGGACAAAACTAAAATTTGTCAATAAAGTTTTTCCAAAAAATCAAATCTAAAATATTGAGGATACGATTATATATGTATATTAAAATAAATAGCTATAGCATTATAGGTAAACTAATGGTAATAGTAATAATCAGTAATTAACAAAATAATACTAGGAAGTATAATAATACTAGTGCTCATAATATATGCACATATACAAATTTTAAAATGTAATATATACCAATGTACATACTGTAGGCAGCAACACTTAAGCTGCCATCTAAAATAATAATAACAATAATAATAATAATAACATTAATAATAATAATAATAATAATGATAATAAGTAATAAATCAGTATGAAATTAAGAAACATAATAATAATAATAATAATAATAATAATACTGAAATAATAATAATAAAAAAAATAATAATAGTGTTTGACAGTACTGCTGTCTTAATCCGAGAAAAAGAGAGAAAAAAATAAAAAAGCAACAGAAATGGAGTGGAGAGAGAAAGGAGTGTGGAGAACAAAAATAGAGGGGGTTTTCGAGTAGGCGGTGGCCGCGGCGGCGTTCGGCGGTTCGAGCGGGTGGAAGGAGGAAAGGCGGAGGCGGAGCGACGCGGGAGGGTAGCCGGCGCAAGGAAGCGGCGACGGAGAAGGGTTTGGCTGGTGAAGGGCGGCGGAGTGGTTTGGCTACGCGGGGGCGGCGCTCGCTCGGCGCGCCGCTCGCGGAGGAGGGGTCGGCGACGGGGTTCCACGGGGAGGATAGTGGAGAGGCGGCAGATCTCGGCCAGGCGACGATCGGCGAAGGAGAAAGTCGGGGGAACGAGGATGGGGCGGAGACGGGGCTGAGAGCGGCGGTGAGAACGCGGGGAGATGGTCGGAGAAGGGAGGAAGGGTCGACGGTTCGCGGGACGCGGCGGTGGATGTCGGAGGGGGTCGTGTGGCGGCAATCCGAAGGAAGAGGAGGAGGCGAGGAGGTTCTCAGACGGGTTGGGACGGCAGTCGGCATCTAGCGACGTCGGCACGAAGGGGCGTGGGTCGGTGGCGAGGACACGACGGCTAGGGCACCGGCAACAGAGGTGAGTTTTTAGGGTTAGGTTTTGGTTTTCCTTTCTTCTTGCTGGTGGTGGTGTTTGTTCGGTGGGTTAGCCGGGAAGTGGCCGGTCGTGGCGGCGGCGGTTGGGTGTTTGCGATGGCTGAGGTGGCCGGAGTTGTGGAGTCGGGACGGCTATGGCAGTGGAAGAGTCTGGCGGTTGTCGAGAGGCGACGGGGTGTGGGTGATCATGGTGGTGCTGGGATGGTCGAGGGGCTCAGGGAGTCGGGGTGTCGTGGTGTGGCGGGTTTGTTGGCAGCGGGTGGCTGTGTGTTGCTGTGACGTACTGTTTGGCCGGGGACAGGATGGTAGGGCGGTGGTTGGGTTGGAGTCGGGGTCGACGGGTGGAGAACGGAAAGGGCAGGCTGAGGTAGTGGAGTGGTGGTTTTGGGCGTCGGCTGCACGGGGTGTGGGCGATATGGGGCTGGTGGTGGAGACGATGTTTGGTTGGCAGCACATAAAATAGGATTAGGGTTTACTAGAAATTGGGTCTTAGGTTTAGGAATTGGGGTCGTAGGAAGAATAATGACAGGTGTCCGTGTGTGGACACGAAGAAGGTGATAATGTAATTGTAAAAGATTTAACCTATTGGAAAGACACCCGGGGTCGGACCCGATGCCGTCACGGCTGACACGGAGGGATGTTGGACATGGACACGAGGCACACACATTTGGTTGTGGAAATTGTTGTGGATGAATAATGAATTGGAGGAGTACCTGCCTATTTATAGGATGTGGGAATTCCCAATTTGGATAGGATTAGGATTATTTAAAACCCAAGTAGATAAATCATATAATTAATTTAAAACCAAATCCAAATACAAATCTAATTCCAAATACAATTCAATTTTAAATATCTAATTTAAATCAAATTAAATACTTTTAGTTTAAAATCAAATCAATTTAAATATAGATAGTTTATTATTTATAGGTATCTATGGAATCAAATCAAAATTTAAACTGTCACAAATATTTCAAAAATATATTTTCCAAAAATACTATAATAAATAAATTTCAAAAAATAATAAATCCTTTTGAATAATAAATCTTTTTGAATAATAAAATATTAATATTAAATAATTTCAAAAATACATTATTATTTAAAATAAATAAATATTTATGAAATAAATATTTTTGCACGAAAATTTTTATTATTAATGACTGCTAAAAACAATAGACTTTTTATGGCAAGAATAATAATTCTATATAATATTTTGAAAGTGTAAGAAAATAAAAATAATTGTTTTTCTAAAATATGTACGCTCGCACATATTCGCACTCGTCGAGCAAACGAAAATTTCGCATACGACGTACAATACGACTACATGACATATAGTACAAAAATTTTAAATCAGTACCAAAATTGATATAATAAAAATATAGTAAAAATTTAGGGGTTTTACACAATCTGATGGCTTGCGCAAGTGGATGAGTTGGCGCAACTGGACAGTTTGCGCATAGAAGCTGTTGTTGCGCAATCTGATGCTTGCGCAATTTGCTGACAGAATCTTTGATTTTACTTGTACTGAATTCTGTCTTTCTGTTTGATGCAGTTAATATCAGAGAGGACCCAGAGTATGAAATCTTTGCAGGGTCCCTTGCTGAACCAGAATTTAAAGAAGATTTTTCCCATGTGCTTTTTCCCCAATATGCTCTGCCATCCTCCCGCCAAGCCATCTTGGTTGCTCAGGACAATGAAACTTTATTAAGTCTGATGAATGGGCAGCCTCTGCAGACTGCCGATGACATTACCCACAAGAAACCCCTGTTCTTATTTGGCAAAGCTATTGACAAGAGTTCTCAGCCAAGACCCCGTGTTGAACAGAGACTTTTCCAGAGAAAGGAGAAAATAATCCTATTATCGGACATTGCTAGATGCCTCCCTCTAGCCCGCTATGCCCATGCAAGCCATCCCAGGAGGATGGACTGGGATATTACTCCCCTCCAGCAAGCAAGGACAGGGAATATTTGTGTAAAGAAAGGCCCAAACAACAGAGATATGTTCTATAGCTCCTCTGAGCGTCATAGCACTTTGCTCAGAGGGTTGAAACCTGGCTGCATCCCTCCAGAGAACTCTTCTTTGCTGCTGCCGGTGAGGACGCCAATCTTTGCTAATAAATATGCAAAGGTTGAGGGCAGATACCCGGATCAGGACATCCGACAGACAGGTCTGGTGAACCCAGACAACAGAAGGTGGAACTGCATAACCAATTGGATATTGGTTCAGTTCGAAGACAAGCTCAAAGAGATCGAGCTATATCAGGCGGTATACTCTACTGTATATGGATTCCTCCCAAGCCTTCATCTGTTTTTGGCCTTGGCAGAGAGGTACAATTATAGGACATGGACATTCATGACACCCTGTGGGGAAATTGGATTAGCCCTTCATAAGATAAAATACATCTCGTACTTACCAACGGGAGACTTCCCTTATGAGGAATATGTTCCAACAAACGACGAGTTAGACTGACTTCGTCGAGAAAATGCAGAGATGGTGGCCGTTTTTGACGAACTACTGTGCCACTACAAAATTTGCTCCATGTACTATAAGAGCGGTTCTTCCGGCACCTGTTATTCATCAAAGTGGTTGCCTTATCTTTTCCTTAATCATATCATTGAGAAAAAGACTAAGGATCATGACATGTGCAACCCGACTTTCTTCCAACCATTCAGCCACAGTGAAGTAATAAGATTGATGGAAGAAAACAAGAAAATGGACATCAAAGTTAACGATGAACATCAATACCCTCCACTCAAGACCGGAGATTTTGTCGAGAGTTTTATGAGAATGGGCTACAGGTCCATGTCAAGGGAAGCCCAGCTGGCGGGATTCCTGACATATTGGCTCCGACGCTTCGTCGTATTCGGAGCAAGCGCCGTGGACCGCTTCCACCGCGGCGTGCTTTTTGCTGCTGTCCGGTTAGTCTTTGGCTACCAGATGGATTTGCTGTCGGCGATGACCTGTAGAGTGAATGCAGGTCTTCGTCTTTATGTTGACTCCATACTCAAATGGAAGGGTGAGAAGGGGAACTTGCCTCGACTGGAGTTGCCTTACACCTATTTATTCGGATGGTTGCTTCTGCACCATCCGTCACTGATGAACCCCGACATGGGAGCAGTCGGCGGTAGCTATCTGCGGAGATTCTCCCGGAACAAGTGGGTATACACTAGTCTGAAGGATTGCAGACGTGCCTTGAACCTTGGGAAGGGATGGAATTTTTACTGCGTTTCCCCTCCAACCGGTTATGAACATATGTCGACAAATCTAGTTGACCTTGGGAGGCAGCCGTTGGGTCGGGCAGCATTTGACTGGCTGGGGACGATCAGGCCGTCGCATTTGGTGTATAGATTTGAAGATGAGTGTTTCTTGGAACCATATCTGCCAAGCCGCTTCTTTCGTCAATTTGGTTACTACCAGTTCCACGTAGGCAACGCTATAACTTGCCTACAAGAAAAGGGGTATCTGATTGATGGTGCCAGAGCATGGGCCTATTACAACGCTCGAGACACAAGGACAGTATTCTCGATGCCGACCAAGAATGATCACGGCCCTCGAATGTTATATACATATTCACTTTTTTACACAGCTGCAAATACATTCGCCGAGAACTTTAATCTTGTGGATAGCTTCACGACGGCGACGCGTTTGAAGAAAGGAGCAACTACTATGCTAGCTCTAGGAAATGATGAGCAACATGAGCCAGTGGATGATCCCTTGGAAGCTTCAAGCGAGGCTAACTTCCCTGAGGAGGTTAATAAACCACTGAGGGTTTCTTTGAAAGTGGCCAAATCTCCAACCAAGGAGAGAAAGAGAAGGATTTATGAACCTTCCTCTCCGGTTGCAAAGAAGAAACTTATCTTAGACCCCTCCGAGAAGGTCACCACCAGGTCGCAGTCTCGGCAACTGGCCGAGTCGACCCGAGAAGAAGCGACTACACCGACCTCTCTTCTAAAACAGGTCAATGTAGTAGATGTGGAGAGTCCCGAAAGACCTCTTTATCGAAAGAAACTGGCCTCTAGAAGGAGAAAGAGAGTGATTACCCCTCCGAGACAAATCTTGTCTTCAGTGGTGGCTAGTGCTGTAGCTGGAATAACCATGTCATCCCTTACACCTGCCTCCGAGCCTAGACAGGAGATTCCTTCCCCAGAGCCAAGGGATGAGGTTGAACAAAGGGATGAAGCTGAGCTAGGGGCTGAAGCTGAGCTGAGAGATAAAACTGGGCAGAGGAATGATGAAATTTTACGATCTCCTTCTCTTGCGGTGAGAACTTCCCAGATTCCTGCTACACCAGGAGGGCTCCGTGAAGAAGAAGATCGTCTAATGATTGAAGCTCTAAATGATTATGACTTCGGTCTGCAAGACGATGTTGATCAAGCCGCTGCCGCAACTGCCAGCGAGGAGGCTCCAGAGGATAGCATAAGCGATGAAGATACATCAACAGAAGAAGTTGATGATACATTAAATCCCGAAGAAGGCACTGATGTTCACATGTCTTCCGAAGCTGTAGACGACACACTGAATCCTGAAGCGAATGTAGATGTATACGTGTCTCCGGAAAAGAATACGGATGTAGAAGTAGCACCTGCTGGAACTACTCCTACTGATCCAAAAGGTATTAAATGATTTTATCTACCCTTTTTTCATAGATTCAAATAGCTGACATTTACATTTTTATCGATACAGAACTTGAATCTTCTCCGGTTCCTCCCGTATGCACATACATAGTGCCAGTAACGACTATCGCTAGCGGTAGTCGACATTTTTCGGGTGGTTCTGAGGCCGAAAGTAGCCAGGCAGTAATGTCTGAGGCTACTTCTGTTAGACTGGAATCTGTACCAACAAACGAAAGGCTTGTTGCTGGGGCAAGTTATGGTAAGATTGCCTTTGATCTTTTGATCCTTCTCAATTAGTTGCTAATGACAACAACAATCAATGATAAGATTCATTTGATTTTGCAGAAGAGCATCTGGGAGGAGCAACTAGCTCTACGATGGCTCCTCTGGCTAAAGAGCCGTCTACTCAAAGAGAAGAAATCGGACGTCTGTCTACACAGACACCTGTTGCTGCTTCTACATCTATGGGAGTAGCTGCTACCCCGGGTGCTCTGGCTACCAACTATTTTATCATCAGCTCTTTCAGTAATCTTTTCTTTAAGTCTTTGAAACCCTTAGTAGATAGGGTGATAGAAAAAGAAGAGGCTGGTTTCTCCATCGTCAGAGATCCAACCTCCTACTTGATCAATACCGTCCGTCATCAAGGTGACGAAGCTCAGGCTGTTTTTCTAGAACACATATTAGATGAGCTAGAGGCATCGGTCAAAATTTACAAAGAGCTGAATAAAGGAGAGATGGAGCCCTTGGTGCAAGCTGAATTTGAAAAGATGTCTCAGGAGGCTATGATTGAGAAAGTTAATTTCTAAATTCTCTTGGATGCTTTCACTAACAAGTCTGCTGAGTATAATGCCCAAGTGGAAACAGTGGCATCTGTTGCTGACGAGAAGGAGAGGAAGGTTGTGGAGCTGCAATCAGAATCTGCCCGTCTTAAAGAAAAGCTGAGACTTGTCCAGCTTGCGCTGGAGGACGAGGCCGCTCAACACCAGACTGCAGTTCAACAGCTGAATGCTCTGACTCTGGAAAGGGATGAGTACATCGCAACTCATCAAGAAGAAATCTCTCGCAGAATAGTGACTATGCCATCTTTTGACGACAAGTCTGGGATGGAGGAAGCTAGGAAGCGGGTGATGGAATCTCGTGAGGAGCGGCTGCAATCTTTGAAGCAGCAGATGACCAACTTAATGACTCCACCAGCAGAATAAGAAAGACTTTTGTATTTTCAGTCTTTTTGTAATATGTCATGTTGTAATGTCTTTCAATTGTTTGATCAATAGAAGACATTTTCTTGGTGGCTCTATTATTTGTTGCATATCTTATTCAGATATAAATAATAGCAATAGAAAATATATTCAGGGGTGCAGGACATGATATATTTTTTGATTTTGGAAAATAATCATATTCAATTATATCTGCTCAGAGGTAATATGGACATGGCAAATATAATTTATTGAATATTATTATTTCAATAGACAACTTAATCAAAGATGACAAGTTGCTGATATGAACGAAATGGATGATTCGTCAAAATGTGAACGAAATAAATGAACGAAATGAATCGTCGGGATGAACGGATGGACCATCAAATGAATTAAATGAACGGATGAACCGTCAAATGAATGTGATGAACGGGTGAACCGTCAGATAAATGTGTTGAACGGGTAAACCGTCAGATAAATGTAATGAACGGACGAACCGTCACATGGATGTGTGAACAGGTGAACCGTCGGGTGAATAAATATAATGAACGGACGAACCGTCAGATGATGAACGGACGAACCATCAGATGAACGGGTGAACCGTCGGATGATGAACGGGCGAACCGTCGGATGATGAACGGGCGAACCGTCGGATGGATTAAATGAAGTTTCGTTGTTGTATGAATCTCTGTCTATAAATAGAACAGAAAATCAGAAGGGATGGTCACTTTCACTTTTCAACATAAAGATGTCGTCTGGAGATGTATCCAAGAATGTCGGGATCGCCCCGAAGGTGGAAGCGGGTACTGAGGAACATCCAGTCGAACCGGCTCAACCAAAGCAGATAGCAGCGGGCGAAGGTTCGTCTGCTCCCAAACCGTCAAAGGACATCTTGGATTTCCTTCTTGAACCAGGGAAGACTGAAGAAAAAGAAGCCATGAGGATGGCGGCTTGCAAGTTTCTGGTGGGTTCGAGCAAGAATGTTCTCGACTCTTTTGCTGATCATGTTTTTGATAAGGACGATAGTGGCCCGCATCCCAATTTTGAGAAGGATGATAGTGACCTTCCTTGATATTATGTACTATCATTCAAGATGAAATAAAATTGAATTTTATTTATGAACTTGTCTGATGATTACAAGCAATGTCTGTTACATTTATACATAATACTTTTTGAGGAATTTGCCATTGATAGGCATCATTACAACTCGACCGTCTAGTTCTGTGAGTTGATAGACTCCATTTGAGAAGACTTTGCTCATAATATAAGGCCCTTCCCACTTTGCATCGAACTTGTCTTTGCTCGAGTGAGTCATAGTCATAGGACGTCTGAGGGTTAGAACAAGCTCTCCTTTCTGAGATGCTCTGATCTTAACTTTGCGGTTGAAAGTCTTTGAGATGCGGGCTTGGTATAACTCAATATGCTGTTGAGCCAATAGCCGCTTCTCATCGAGCGCCTCCAATTCTTGAAGTCGGAGAAGATCGTTGTTCTCTGTCGTGAGTTCGTTGGCGATGGTAATCCTCAAAGATGGAAATTGGAGTTCCAGAGGTAGAACTGCTTCACAGCCGTACACCAAAGAAAAGGGTGTACAGCCTGTAGGGTTGCGGACCGTAGTACGATAGGCCCAAAGACATTCTCCAAGCTTTTCACTCCAGTTTCGTTTGTTAGTAGACACAAACTTCTTGAGGAGCTTGATAATAGTCTTGTTAAAAGCTTCAGCCAAGCCATTAGCAGCAGGATTGTAGGCTGTCGAAGCGACATTGTCAATCTGGTGATCGTCACAGAACCTTGTGAACTTTTGGCTGATGAATTGAGGTCCGTTGTCATGGATGATTCGTCGAGGTACACCAAATTGATAGATAACATGATGTCTGACGAAGTTGATGACGATGCTGGTCTTGACTTCAGCCAATGGTATAGCTTTGGCCCATTTGGAGAAGTAGTCGGTTATTGCCAGTATGAACCGATGTCCTCTAGAAGAAGGAGGATTGATAGGACCGATGATGTCCATGCCCCAGGCTTCAAAAGGCCAGGAAGCTGCAGTCGGATGAAGAAATTCTGACGGTTGATGAATGAAATCTGCGTGGATTTGACAACCTCGATATTTCCTCGCATATTCGATGGCATCAGATACCATAGAGGGCCAGTAGTAACCCATGCGTCGGATGCGATCCTGCAGTTTAGGACCAGGTTGATGTGCTCTGTAGACACCATCGTGAGCTTCACGCAGTACTTGCTTTGCTTTATCACCAGCAAGACAGCGCAAGAGTAGGCCATCATAAGTTTGCCGGTAGAGAGTTTTGGTGGTCTGATTGTAGTAGAATCGTAGAGACCGCCGACGAATACTTGTAGCCTCCTTGGGATCTTCAGGGAGTATATCATGAACCACAAAGTCGATAAAAGGAGCTCTCCAATCTTTACTGATAACATTGGTTTCAATAAGATTACTGAACTCAATATTACGATTGTTTTCGACGCAGAACAATTCCCGATTAGAGATAACCACCACCTGCTGTCTTTTGATAGGGATAGCTAAGACTGCTGCAAGATTAGCCAAAGCATCTGCCTCAGTATTGCAAGCTCGACGTACATATTCGATGAAGAAGGCTTTGAATGATGTAGCCATGTTGATTGCCGCTTCAAAGTAAGGCACTAGATCTTGATGGCGAACCTCATAAGTCCCTCTAACCTGGTTAACAACCGGCTTGGAGTCACCGTAGACTTTAAGATACTCGATGTCAAGTTGTTTGGCTAGCTGAAGGCCAATGAGTAGAGCATTGTATTCTGCCACATTGTTGGAGCAAGGCTCATCTAGGGAGTATGCTCTTTGAATAGCTGACCCGTCTGGAGAAACAAGGACAACTCCAACTCCTGCGACAATGGCACCATTGGGTCCAATCCTGGATGCACCATCAAAGAATAGATACCAAGTAGGAAATTCTTCGGAGATTGTATTAGATTCCAATATCTCGTCAGAAATTTCATCATAGAGTTTGGACGTCTCTGGAACAGGATGAGCTGCTAAGAAATCCGCCAGTGCTTGACCTTTGACAGACTTTTGAGGAACATATACCATGTCATATTGGGCTAGCAGAATGGCCCATGTAGCCAGCCAAGAATTAAGTATACTAGGCTTCTTCATCAGTATCCGAAGAGGATTAACTCTGGATATTACATGAATAGTTTGGCCAATGATGTAATGCCGAGTCTTTTGAACAGCAAACATAAGAGCTAGGCACTCTTTTTCGACCGAACTATAACGGTGTTCAGCACCAATCATAGTACGACTGAGATAATAGATAGCTTATTCGTGGCCTTCTTTGTTCTTTTGGGTAAGTAAAGCACCCAATGAATGGTCCATAGCACGGACATACATTAAGAACGGTATGCCAGAGATTGGTGGCACCAAGACTGGTGGATTCATGAGATATCGTTTTATGTCGTCAAATGCTCGTTGACATTCTTCGGTCCAAATAAAAGATACACCCTTCTTCATTAGCTGAGTAAATGGTCTACAGCATCCAGACAGATTCGAAATGAACCTCCTGATGTACGCAAATCGACCTTGGAATCCTCGTAGCTCCTTTAGGTTGCGAGGAGGACGCATCTCTTGAATGGCTTTGATCTTATCGGAATCCACGTGTATACCCTTAGAGGTAATGATGAAGCCAAGAAATTTGCCACAAGAGACATCCAAGAATGATTTGGTGGGATTCATTTTGAGTTGATGTTGGCGCATGAGATTGAAGATAGTTCTCAAGTCTTGGATGTGATCTTCCTTTAGACGACTTTTGACAGCAATATCGTCGACGTAGCATTCGACAGTCTTGCGAAGATGATCTCGAAATATGGTACTCATAGCTCGTTGGTATGTTGCACCAACATTTTTGAGACCAAATGGCATTACTGTATAGCAGTAGACTCCGCGAGGAGTGCGGAAAGAAGTATGTTTTTCATCTTCAGGATTCATCCGAATCTGATTGTATCCGGAGAATCCATCCATGAAAGATATTCGCTCGAACCCACAGGTGTTGTCAATTATGACGTCCGTGATAGGGAGAGAAAATTCATCTTTTGGATATGCTTCATTAAGATCCCGAAAGTCGATACAGACTCGAACTTTGCCAGTTTTTTTTAGAACTGGGACGACATTGGCTACCCAATCAGGATGATGTTCTTCTCGAATAAAGCCACAAGCGATGAGCTTTTTGACTTCATCATCGATGGCATCCATCATTTCTGGCTTGAAGTGCCGTTGTTGCTGTTTGACCGGTTTTGCATTCGGCAAGATGTTCAATTTGTGAGTAGCAACTTTAGGATCTAGACCTGGCATGTCCTCATAGCTCCAGGCAAAGACATCAATGTATTCTTGAATAAGAAGAATTAATTCTTGCTTATCTACCTCTGGAAGGTTCTTGCTGATGAATATTGGACGAGGTGACCCGCTCTCTCCTACATCAATTTGAACTAATTAATCTTCAGTAGGAGTTTCTCTTTGTTCGAATCAGAGTTCCTATTGGGTATCCATTCGTTGAGCCCAAGGATCTGTTTCAGGATTTTCTTCAACATCCTCGTCATAGCCTTCTGGAAGTTCGACGGAGACCATGTTAGAAGATACAGTCAATCGATGAACTTGACCGATGCTAGTGTCAGAATCCCATGTTCTGGAATCAGAAGATTTAGGGCGCTCTTCACTATCGGATTCAGAAGCTGCTGGGGATAATACCGGAGGAGAAGCATATCCGAGACCTCTTTTGGTCCTGCTGTAGTACATCTCTGACTTTCCTTTCGGCACAGCCGTACGGATAGGAGTTCTTCTACCCTTACCGTAGTTGAGGCCACTCTTGAAGTCATAACCCATCTTTCGGATGATGTCTTTTGATTGTTGACTGTAACGACGGAGTTGAAGATGCCCCGTATCGTTACTTTTGCTATCATCCGTATAGCTGAATTGTTGTTCCGGTCCTTTACTAAAAAGTATTAGACTCTCGCCTTTCTTTTGAGCGGGAACAATACAATATGAATCATTTGGATGTTCAAGTGAGACTTCTGTTTGAAGAGATTGCACAACTCCCATTGTAAATGACTGATAGCTATCTAACATATCCAAATAGCACTTAGCATGATAAATGACATCAGTATACTGGAAAGTAGATGCTTTTCCATTGATTTGTACATTTGCATTTACAGCAGGACCTTTAGCCTTAGCAGGCTTGGTCAGATTGATTACAAGAGGGGAAGAAGAAGAATGTGGAGGAGGATTGGCCTTGTTACGACGGAGGTCGATAACAAGCGGCTCAGAGGAGGTGAGCTCCCTTTTATCCTTGTTATGAGATAAATCAATAACAAGTGGCTCAGAAGAGGTGAGCTGCCTTTTTTCCTTGTTACGACGTAAGTCTATAACAAGTGGCTCAGAAGAGGTGAGCTCCCTTTGATCCTGATCATCATCAATTGGTTGCTTCTGGACTGGCAAGTGAATAGCCAGTGGCTTGGAGGACTGTGGACGAGAAACACGCCCTTTGACAGGTATAATGAGGGTATCATTAGGCACTATTTCTTGCTCTTCTTTAAGGTCCAGAGACAGGACAACCTTCATGAATTCATCCTTGTATATACGGGCATCGTTGCAGTATGCTTTGACGCCTTTGAAAGGATAGAGATCAGCAACCTCCTTTTGAACCTCTCCATTGTCATCGACATATTTGAAACATTGATGGAGAGTCGAAGGAACAATATTGTGTTCGTACAGAAATGGTCTTCCTAACAGAGCATTATAAGAACAACCATAGTTGTCAATGATATAGAAGGTCACCTTTGTGCAAAAATTGCCTATTTGGAGTTTTAGGCGAATCTTGCCCAAAGGCTCACTCCTTCCCTGATTGAACCCGAGGATGGTGGTGATTGTACTGGAAAGACTATGCACTGGGATCTTCAATACATCCAACATTGTCTTCGACATAATGCTGAGAGCAGACCCTGGATCTATCAGAATACGATCGACTTTCATCGAGTCGACATATCCTGTATAGTATAGAGGACGATCATGCCTATTGTCTTCCATCAGCATGTCATCCTGTGTGAAAGTTATGTTTGGAATTAACTCCAACACACTATGACAATGGAGGCAAGAGACTGGTTCTGCTTTTGGCTTCTTTAGTAGGGCTAGACAGGTTTCTGCCTGCATGAGAGCCTCACTCAGAGTTTCCCGAGTCTCTTTGGAGAGGCACAAGAGCTCGAAGATTGACAGTCGGGCTGGTGTATTGGCCAACTGAGCCAAGATATCAAAGTTGTAAGGCTTTTCAAGTCCGGAAGGAGATGACTTCTTCAAAGGTTTGTCGAAGCGGACTTGTTGTTTGCCTTTGTCAGCGACCGTCGGTTTGGAAAGAGTAGACTCTACAACCGGTGAGGATGTAGTAGGAATATCCTCAGTAGAAGCAAGCTGCACTGGAGCAGGCTCAGAAGAAGAAGCAGGATTCTCTTGAGCTTCGGGGTAATCCTTTAGATAGGCTTTCCCTGATCTGGTGCCCAGCAGGATTTCTTCGTCAACTATGGGGTCAAAAGATACCATATTGTAAGTCTTTGTTTTGTCCTTGGAGCGGTCTTTCTTCTTGGAGGAAGAGGGAAGTTCGAACTCTGAAGCCAAATCCGGATGAATCCACATAATCTCGCCATTGTCAAAAGACAAGGGGATGAGACCCTCACTTCGTGGAGGAGGGAGATTCTCGATCTTGAGAGTAGCTTTGGGGATAGGAATGACACCATGCTGTACCATCTGCGGTGGGAAGTCACCGAACTGAACTGAGACCATGTTTGCGATAACAGCCTTCTCGTCTTGCTGCAGAGTGACAACACCAGCGTTGACCAGCTCTTGAATTTTGCCTTTGAGCACATAACATGCTCGAGTGGGATGCCCAATGAACCTGTGATAAATACAGTACTTAGGATGATCAGTCTTACCGACTTCATCAGGCTTCTTGGGATCTGGGAGCTGGAGCTTATTGCTTTTGATCAAGCAATCAAAGATGCTCATGGTGTCATTCTCATCAAAAGAGTACTCTACTTTTGGATGAGGTTTCCTTGGTGGAGGTGCTGAAGGAGTAGAAGTGGACGTAGGGGAAGCTATGTTGACCGCCAGAGATTCTTTGTTCTTATTTGTCAAGTTGATATTCAAAGTTTCTTTTCCTTTGCGGTTGTTCTGGCGATTACCACCACCCGATGTCTGGTGTTCATCCCGGTCGGGGTTAGACATTTGTACCCCTAGCTGCTTGAATTTGTCAGCGCTAACTTCAGCTGCTTTAGCGTTGACAATGAAGGATGGCCAGTCTTGGAACTGAGTAGATCCTGTCCACATGCTGATGATAGGCAAAAGATTTGCCTTGCAGATGTCTATGGTGACAGCGGCCAGAGTTCCAGGAGGCATTTTCAAAGCTTCCCGACGGAACCTTTCAATGAAACTCTCAGCAGTTTCATTGTGTCTTTGTTTGATTTTATTGAGGGCTGACATGGTCATGTCGTTGATCCCCTCATAAAATCGTTCCAAGAAGATTTGTTTGAGGCCAGAGAAGGAGGTGATACAGCCGTCGGGCAAGCTTCTGTACCAATCGTATGCCACGCCGGCTAAACAGCCGACGAATACCCTGATAAAAAGAGCGTCATTTGGCTGAAGTTGGACAGTCATAACCTCAAAGTGGTTAATAAACTGACTGGGAGAAGTGCTGCCATCAAACAGCAAGATTGTTGGGATTTTGTACTTAGGAGGAAATGGAACTTCTTTCCATTCAACTGGGTACGGTTGTTTGATCCCCAACATCTGCAAGTTGTCCTTCTCTTTGAAGGCCTCGAACTGAGTGCGCAGTAGTTTGACAGCTTCATTGGCATCTTCCACTGACGTAGAAGGAGCAGACTGAATCACAGTGTTAGGGGGAGGAACAGCGTGGTAAGCACTACCCCCAGCACCTGACTGACTGGGTGTAGGTTGGATCTGTACAGGAGGTACTTGAGGAGATGCTACCTCCAGCCCTGTATTGACATGCACCGACGATGCTATAATTTCAGGATTTGCGGAAGGTACGGTTGGTGGTACCATATGCTGGGCCACAATGATAGAATGCATACTTGCAACCATTTCAGCCATGGTCTTCAGCTTGTCTTCTAGCGCAGCTATTCGTTGTTCTTGACTAGCCGAATTAGGAGCATCGGGATCTTCAGTAACAACATAAGCTGTCACTTCTCTAGGTACAGTGGAGGACACTGTCTGTTTTGAACTTTTTCTGTATGTATCATAGTCGGAGAAAGAGTCATCTCCTGAGTGAAAAAGAGGAAGATGACCAGAAGGATGTTGAAGATTCCTTTGACCGATTGTGTCTCGGCTTCGGGATCGGGTATGTTGGAATACTCTATCGGAAGATTCTTGGAGTAAATCTAAATACCGCTGGCTTTGCTTGCGAAGATTGCCGTGCTTGGAGCACTTCCTACCCCCAGTGTCTCTGGAAGTCATGTTGACGAAAGCGTACAAAACTTCATTTTCATCTTCCGACATAGGTTCAGAGTTTGAAAAGTTTAGACGATCGAAGACAGATCGTCTTGTTGTCTGACAACAACACTTGATGACTACTTTGTGATTACAATGGTATCCAAGTGGTTGTACTGGAGATGTTAAGATGTTGTCCCATTTTTGCTTGAGGTGTTCTCGGAGATCGGGAACAGCAACGGGATGAGAAGAAGTTCGAGGGATGTATTCTTTGACAATATTCGGAACATGGTTCCGGTTCTTCAAATGTTTTATCCCCTGAGTGTACAGGAAAGTACTCATTTTATTAGCATAGGTGTCAGGATTCTTGATCCTGGAAGTTTGCTTCTGATACTGGTTGGTCTTCGGCATTGGCTGTTTGCGTTTCACCGAAGTTGGTCTATTGAGATAAGTTCTTAGATCAGCAAACTCACCCCCAGGGGTTTCTGTCTGAGACACTAGCAATTTTCTCTGTCTTGAACGGGATATCTTAAGAGTTGGGAGATCTTGGAACTCTGCTACCGGAGTAGGCAGAATACCCCTCTGATCAGTACACTTCCCTTTGGCAATGAGGGAAGAAGAACCCTTATTGGAGAGAGTTCTTGTACTTACTAGTGCCGGAGCACGTTCAGATTGATCTTCTATGGTAAAAACCGAGGAAGACTGAGAAAAGACCAAAGGGCCTTTTCCTTTGTTTTGTGAAGAATGGTTAGCTAAAGAGCGTTTCCCTCTGTTGTCTTCCAAGTCGTGGGACGAAGAAGTTTGAGAAAAGACCAACGGGCCTTTTCCTTTCTTCTGGGAAGGAGAAGGAATAGCCAAAAGACTACCCCCAGTGGATTGCGCAGGAGCAACAGGGTGCTTGAGAGGAGGAGTAGAGCTTTTCCCCTTGCTGTGGGAAGATGAGAGATTAGCCAAAGGGCCATCTCTTTTAGACTGTGCTGGCGCAGTTTGCACATGAGTTGGAGTGGTTATTGGCGCACTGGCAGGTTGCGCATGAGTAACTCTGGCAGAAAGTCTTCTGGCCTCAGTCACAGTGGCTTGTGCAGCAGGAGTCTTGTTGCCAGAGTGTTTGGGTTACACTCTGGTTGCTGGAGTGGTGGATTGCACAGGCAAAGTGGCAGCCAACTGCGCCAGAGGAATATGAGTCTTGCACTTTGACAGTGTAATATATGAAGTAGGTTGTGTACTGGAAAGAGGAGCAGCATACTACACATGGGCAATAGCAGCAGACTGTACAACAAAGACAGCAGTCTTGAGAACAGAGGCAGTAGACTGCGCAGCAGGCAGAGCAGAAGCAGTGGACTGCGCAACAGTCTTGGGGACCCACACTGGGTGAACTTTGCTCGTGGTAGAAGTTGTTGCAGTGCGAGGGGTGGTCCTGGAGTCGATCATCGTCTCGTAGGCCGTCTGGTTGACCTTTACAACCAGCGTCTTCTGCGTCTTCCCGATAGACGCAATGTCACATTGAGTTGTCACTTCCTCGTCGGAGGAGAAAGTCGTCCCCAGCAGAGTCGCCACTTTGTTTGCAAAAACAAAAGTTGGTCTTTATTTCAATAAACTTTGTAAGAAGATTACAAGAATTCTGGAAAAGTACAACTATAGGAATCCGATCTGAAGACGATCGCTTTATCCCTTGGACGATGTGAACTTTGAAGACGGTAGCCTCTGAAGATTACAGCAGCACTTTGGTAAGAACTCCTGATTTCTGGTGATGATTTCTGATATATATGTGTGATCCCCTCTAGGAAGGACTTGAAAATCTATTTATAGAGTTCTGAAAATAACTACTTTTTAGTTATTCTGGACTGCGCAAGATGGATTGCGCATGCATTGGACCGCGCAGACATCAGACTGCGCTGGCAGTTATTTGATCGTAGGCCAACTGTATTGGACATATGGCATTATTTGATTGAAATGCGCATGATCGCGTACAGACGGTTACCACATAATGAGTCATTGATGGCATGAAGGCCACGTATACTTTGTCAGTTGTCTTGATAGAGTGCACCACCTGAATTGTGCTGGGATGGACCGCGCTGCAAAGAGTCTAGCCAATTGCGCTGTATGTACAGCTGTCCTCGAGCGCTGTGCTGCATGATAAACGAACAGTTTCCTCGTCCTCCGTGCTGTCAGTTGTCAGAAGATTTGATTCTCTGTCAGGTAATGATAACGAGGCCACGTCAGCTCGTGCACTTGAATGAGTGCGCAGTTCAGCCTGCACAATCGAGTTGGTGTGCAATCTGTCTCCTGTGTAATTCACTTGAAGGATGTCCAATTTGATTTTCATGACTTCTTTGATGGGTGCAACTTGATTTTTAGGACCTACACCTGGGCGGAGCCCCACAATCGTGCGCCGCCGTGAGAGGTCGCCGGACGGCGGCCAAGGACGCCACGCGCGCACAGGCACGGGCAAACATGCAGCGGGGTGCAGTTGCAGCAACCAACTTCACGGTAAGACCCTTCGCTCAATACTCCATTATTTTACGAACCGTAAAATGGGTTGGGAAGCCAACATAACCGTCTCGAAACTCCAGTAATTGGATTTCATATAGGTTGCACAACCAGTCCATGAGATCAACCCGAAGTTCGTCAAAAACTTGTAAAAACAGAACACGAATGAATTGTCATGAGGCTGTTTTGGAAGGCGTATAATCGTCGATTCCTCGACAGTTTAGAAAACCTAATCAAACACGACTGTAGACAACATATACGAGATGGAAACCCCATTTATAGATTTATTTTCCATCGAATATATCGTTGTTAAACTATTTTCAAAGTTCGAGAAAAACCTATTTTTAAAGCTGTCCAAAACTTATAAAACCCTCCGATACCATGTGCGTCCCGCCAAACCAGGCGACTTGGTCGCGAACTGAAAGCATCAAAAAGTATGTAACGGCTTCGTGGACGTGTGGGCTTTGACGGAATTCAAATTGGTCGCGTGTGCGCGACAAATTTGATGCATATCCGTCGAAATCCACCGTATCAACCTCTGTGCAAGTTTCCCAATTACTTCGTGCACGTTCGTCAGATCGAGATGAAACTTGCGCCAACAGGATCGTATTATTTTTTTGGTCCTGTATGCCAAGTTTGGTCCGATTCTGAGATAGTTGATTGTATTGCCGTTTTGCGGACCCCACGGTCCGACTCAACGGGTGATTTTGTGCACGGCCTACCGAAATCCAACTTGGACATATGGTTGGGTTTGTAACAGAAAAATTGGACCTATTGACATATAGTTTGACAACTTTAGAGACCATTGACTCTGGCACGATTTTTGGTGCAAAGCGGGTCCAACGACGGACACCGTTTTTGCCCAAAATTACCGTTTTGTTCCTGTGTCCAGAATTGGACTTATGGACAGGCAATCCTAGCTAATTTGACTATTCTGAGAATGTTGGTAACGTTTATTTTAGCTTTTGAAGACAGTTGTGATGACTTGGACTTTCTGACTTGTTGATTGGCGGTACATTGTTGGTTCTCCGTGCAACCCCCAGGCAAGTATACCTTGCCGAACATATACAGTATTTACATTATTTCTTTCTATTGTTTTCCTTTTATATTGTCACATGACTCCATATTGTGATTGATTTGTCCTTGATTGCTTTACTTGTTCTAGATTACGTGCACGTATAGGATATTCGACATTGTTGATTATTGGTCTTTTCGTGTTATCTTGTCTCGTGATTGAGTTGTCAGTTTCTATATCTGTCCTTGACTTGACCATTCTTGACTAGGAGTATCTTGCATTGTACTACAGTTAGGACATACTATAGATTGGAAGTATCTTACATTGTACTACGACCTATAGCCGATTCTTTTACCTTGATATTACTTGATTGACTTGACTTGAGACATGCCATAGATGTATCTTACATTATACTACGACCTATAGCATATATTGATTGATTGATTGACTTGACTTGCAACACTATAAATTGGGAGTATCTTGTATTGTACTACAATTTATAGGAGTCTACTTGACTTTGTATCCTTTAGGAGAGGAGATCGATACTAGAATTGGCTAATCTTGACTGGGAGTATCTTGCATTATATTACAGTCAAAATCTACTATAGATTGGGAGTATCTTGCATTATACTACAAGCTATAGAGGTTAATCGATTGATTGGTAGCCAAGTCTAGTATTACATTTCCACACGACTCGTCGTCCTTAGATGTTCCCCTTGCAGTGTTCTTATCCTTCTTACATGTTATTTACTGTCATATTAGTAGGCATGTTTTATGTATCTTGCTAGTCCTCTGAGGACCTGATGATCTCTTCAGGTAGCTGATTGCACGGAGTTAGTTAGCTGAGCATGTGGTAGTTGACTTCATCTGCATGATTCAGGTATTTTGTTAGTGTTATTGATTTACTATCTTTCTCGTATTTTTATGATATATCTTGCTTATCAGCTTAGTTTTATAAACTCATATTATCCTTGGAGTCTAATCGAACAATATGCTAATGGGCTGCAGACCATGACCCATACTTGTTCATTCTTGTTTCATATGATTCTTGTAGATTGAGATATAGTCTAGATTAGACATGATACCATGACCTTGACAGCTTATACGTACTCGAGTCGGGCTGGAGTCCGCTCGATACGTAGCTGGCTTGCTCACGAGCTCGCGTCCGAAAAGCGGGTGCGGGTCGTGACAATATATTCCTTGATAATGTCAGGAACATGATTCCGATTTTTGAGATGCCATGTTTCCTGTGTGTACAGAGAAGTACTGACTTTATTGGCATAGGTGAGAGGATTCTTGCTTCGAAAACTCTCCTTGTGCGCCACTTGGCAGGTGGCGCAGGTTGTTGTTGATGTATGTTTGATACTGCGCTGGTTAAGGTAGGTGCGCATGTCTGCGTTTACCCTGCTTTGTTTTGACTATCTGTCTGAGATACGTTCAATTTACCCTGCTTTATTCTTGAAATGTGCAGGGTGGGCAGATCTTGGCTCTGGCTTGACAGGCGTTGGCCATGAGAAGTGGACAGGAAGCCCTGTTGTTCTGCGCACCATTTTTTAGTACATTTGGTGCGGCGCAGTTGAGCAGCAGAAGATGGACTTCGAGCAGAATCTAGTCTCTTGGCATTGATTTGACTGTCTTTGCCAAGGAAAGTAGGCTCTCTACTCAGAAGCATTCTTGCATTGACTAGCACAGGGCACAATCAGATGCATTTTCTACCAAGTCAAGGACTGGAGAATGATAAGGAAAGGCCGTAGAGTGCTTTTCTTTGTTCTGCACAGGGGCAGAAGTCAGTAATTTCTCTACAAAATTTAGAACTGGAAAGGAAGCAGGAGTGGCCTGGCGGCGCTGTCCCTTGATTGGCACCTGAGCATTGGTTGGCGCACCCTCCACCAAGTTTAGAACTGGAGAGGAAGAAGGAGTAGCCTGGCGGCACTGTCCCCTGATTGGCGCTTGAGCATTGGTTGGCACACCCTCCACCGAGTTTAGAACTGGAAAGGAAGAAGGAGTGGCCTGGAGGCACTGTCCCCTGATTGGCGCCTGAGTATTGGCTTGAGTGTTCTCTACCAATTTTAAAATTGGTGAGGAGGGAGAAGTGGATACAGAAGTTTTCTATATGACTGGCGCAACAGCAGTGATTGGTGCACTGAAGGACTATGGAGTCCAGATAGCGCGTGCCTTGTTCTTGGCAGCAACAATGGTGCGCTTGGCACCCCCTGCGCCAATCATTGGTTCATATGCAGTTTGGTCGACTTTTACGACCAATGTCTTCTGTGTCGTTCCCACCGACGCAACATCACATTGAGTTGTCACTTTCTCGTCAGAGGAGAAATTCGTCCCCAGTATAGTCGCCATTTTGTTTGCAAAAAATAAAAGTGTTCCTTTACAAACTAGAAAAAATAAAGTACAAGAGTACAATTGATTTCTAGGGAACTACGATTTTTTTAAAATAGAATTTGTATTGAATTTTTTTATTTTGAATTTGTACCACATCACGTACGAGTTGGTATTTGTGAGCTGGTATTTTATATACACAAATATTTTATTAAAAGATTTGTTTTATATAGAAGAATAAGTAAAATTTCTGAAAATAATATAAGTTAAATATTTTGCTACGAGGTACGTTGCACGAATTTCGCCCAAACTTAAAAAGGCTAATTTATTTTATAAATATAAGTAGTATTTCGAAAAACTATATTTTTCGTAAATATTCTAATTGTATTGAGGTACATTAAAATTTAATTCATATATATATTTGATTTTCAAAATTATTTAATTTTATTTTATTATTATCCATAAAAAGATATTTTGAAACTTGATTGATTAATGTTTAATTGTCATGATAATTTAAATTTAAAATTTTGATTTTGTTGATTTAATTTAAATAGTCCTTATCTAAAATAGGATTATCTAGATTCGAACTAGATTTGGATTTAAATGTTTTAAATTAAATAAGCGAATATCTACAAGGGGTTTAAACTATCATAATCCTTATCAAATTGAAGGCTTCACCTCCTTATAAGGAGAGCTCTCATGTTCTTCTTCATAAAAATTTCACAAACCAAATACTCCACCAACATATCTATCGTGCATTGTGTCCATGTCGTCTTTCCTTTTACTATATTTTCTAGTAGAAATACAAATATTCTTTCCGTGTCCGACATGCCGGACACAACTTTGTCCCATGTCACGCATGACACAATCCTACCCCCACTACTTCAATCCCGTGTCCAACCATCTCTATCGACAACACCACAAACCACCACAACAGCCGACATCACCCTAACCCTAGTTGCCCTGTCTCCTGGCCTTGCTCACCGTCGCCACCACCAGGCGCTGCAACCACCCCAACCCAGCCACCATCACCATCACCAAAAACCGACTCCGGCGTCACCCTTCGCCGCATTCCAACAGCCGAACCCAGCCTCGACGCCCAGGACGACCACGATCAAAACACCACCTACAACCACCGCTTCAAAACCACCATCCCCACCTCATTGTTCCTCCCGATCTACCCCGTCACGGCCATCGCCGGCCGGCGCCGCCGAAAAACACATCTTACCAACACCACACAGCCCACCGTCCCCGGCACAATCACCCTTTACCACCGCCATCATAAACCCCATAACCACCACCGTCAATAGCAAAAGAAAACCCCCAATCAAATTATAACCTCTTACCAGACTCCCAGTCGTCGTCCCAGTCCGGGCGCCATCCCCTCGCCCACTCCTCGACGGGTGTCACCCAGCTTCGGCCAATGAAGCTCCCGCCACACGCACGTTCATCGGTGAGCCCCAGCGCGCAGTGCCGTCCCTGGCCCACCGCACGGATGACCGGCACCTCGTCTCGAGCACCGGACCGGTCAGCTCCCAACGCACCATCGCCAAGCCCCGAGCGACCGAGCGCCGGCGGCCGACGGACCCCTGTACACCCTTTCCGTTTCGCCTACGCCTTTCGCTCCTCTCACTCCCCCGCTCAACTTTTCTTCACCACCCCCTCTTCCTCGTTCCCATCCCTCTCCTCTCAAGTTCCCTCTTCTCCTTTTTTTATTTTTTTTTGAGTCTCCCAAGTCTCTCTCTCTCTATCTTTGGTTATCAAATGGGGTTTGCCGATGGGAAAGCAGCAAAATGCTGATTTACTTCTATTTTTTGTTATTATATTTTTATTATTCTTATTTCCTTACTTTCGTTTGTGGTTATTATATTTTTATTATTCTTAATTTTATGATTTGAATACAGTATAATATAATGTATAGTTTCTATTATTAGTATATAAATTGTTATAATGGTTATTATTATTACTATTAATCCTGTTAGCAATATTTAGTTCATGATTAGTAAATGTTATACTCATTACTATTATTAAAATTATTATTTTAAAACCTTACACTACTATTTTCTAATTATATGTGGAGTAGGGGTTAGAGCCATCTGTGCAATTTCAAATTTTGGGTTTTAGCCTAAAAACATTTTCTTTAGTTTTTAGTTTTATCAAATATATTTTGACTAGTAAAACATAATTTTTCAAATTAGAATATCTAAAATATTTTCAAGTATTACCGTAAAATTATTTTTACTAATAAAAATATATTTACATTTATTTTCACAAAAGTTTCCTCGATTACCCCCAATCATGACAAAATCTTTCATTCATACTTTCTCGTGAAATTCGGACCATGTTCACATCGACCTCGACTATTGGACAAACAAGGCTTGTCAGAACATCGCACCACCAGGCGATACGCCAGGCAAGATACCTTGCCATCACTGTTTATTTCTTTGCTCATGATATTGCATGCATTAAATTATTTAGTATTTATTTTCTGCAATTATAACTTGTACTTCTCAATTATGCGTAGATGCAAAGTTTACTGTTTTGTCTTTCCTTATTTATTTTATTTATGCACACTTGACCTAGAAGGAAGAGACCTCCTGCATTCATTGGCCTTGACACTTGTATGCCACGATTCACGAGTCGCATATAGATCTTCGACGTGTGTACTGAGTGGCCAGCGGTACATATTGGACGAGCGTTAGGCCATGACTACTACTAGGATTGTATGATAAAAGACTAGTGGTCATTAGAGTTAGATCATTGGGTGGGGAGAATACAACTGGGCGTCGACCTCCTCCCTATCTATCGTAGACTCGCTCGCTACTGAGGAACGATAGGTAGACTATATACTGTAGACTCGCTCGATACTGAGGAATGGTATATAGTATTGAGACTCGCTACTGAGGCCATGCTTATTTTATCTTGATTTGATTTGGAGGTTATGCGAGCATGCGCTATTCTCAATTGCATTACACATAGAGTGGTTAGGTGACCGTTATCTGTAGGTGTATATACTTTTAATTTTGTACTTATGCCTGACCATGACTTGGAACAGTATCTTGTCGAGGACTAGTTTACCACACCTTGTCCTTGTTTGGTTGGAGGCGTGATTAACTACTTCGATGATGAGGTACTGAACCTTGTTATGGTCCGGATTATCATTGAGCAGCTTTATATTCAGTTTATGGCATGTTGTTTATTGTATCTTGTTACGTCCCTCTGAGGACCTGGTGAATTCTCCAGGTATGTGTTTTGTGACTTTCCGCAGGTGCTCTAGCCAAGGACATGATTTACTCTCTTGTTTCATAGACAGCATGCTCTTGGATCGCCCTTCGCTTCGTTTGATTATTTCTTTCATGTACATTTATTTATTTTTATTTAATGGTTGGTAGTAGATTTTTCTTCGCCCAACATGTGTACATGACAATTCAAAGTTGATTTTATATTATTATTCCTTTATGATTGTGGATGAGATTTAGTATGTCTTGGTTTACTACACTTTACAGCTTATGTATACATACGAGGGCTCTATATACTTCGTATGTATGCAGCTGGCATTACGACGTGCTTAGTGTTACTTATTTTGGGACTGGGGCGTTATAGCAGACAACCTTCTATGTTGCATGTGCCCCAATATTAGTAGTCTCATATAGGACATGTGGCTATTAGAACATAACTGTCATGACTAAGGGTTAGATACTCATATAGTTACAAACCGGACAAGTCATAAATACAACTTGGTCAGTGTCATTTGGAGGGAGAAGACAGTTAGATGTAGGGGCTACCCAAATCCAAAAGCCAGTAACAGCGTACTACGGTAGTCATGTCGCGACGATCACTAGCCTCGAGTTATGTGGACTGATGGGTCACGTGGGCTGCTAGACTCGAGTTATGCCGGCTAATAGTGTAGTGCCCCGTCCCGCTCAGTCAATCGAAGGAATCGGGACGCCGACGGCGTTCGGACTTAGCCTTGCAACGGTGACTCGAAGGCCCGCTCGGTCGAGGCAACTCCTCGCTCAGGTAGGGTAGTTTCAGTAAACTCGCCTCATCTTAGCCTTCGCATAATAAATCACATGTTTTTAACTTGCACAAGTAGGCTTGATAGTAAAAGAGACGAATCCACATATATAAAAGAATATCCCGACGGGTCGAATTGAGTTAGAGTATGGAAAGGTCCAACGGTCGGCTTAGAGTTGGTGCACGGTGTGCTTTGAAAAATGACACTCGGTCCTTCGTCCCGTACGGATTGGGAGAAGAAAAAGTTGGTCTTTGCCACAAGCTAAGAGTTAGCCTAAGTCATAGGCGTCGCCTGTATAACCGCTTCATAAAGCATGTACGGTCCCATCGTCCAAGGCTTGACGCAGTCCTTGCTCGTCAAGTTATTGCACGATTAAGTTAGGCTAAGTTATGATAGGCTATCGAAGTCTATTCTAAGTATTGTCCCATGTTTTATGCGGTTGTCGAAATTACTTGGTTCCACGATCGTAAAGCCCATTGTATAGGTATGTCTTGGGCAGTAGTATCATCCAGAACATCAATTGGTGTAAGATAGGATGTCATGGACTTAGTATTTCTAAGGCACGGGTCAAGGTTAATTCATTTAGAGTTTGGAAAGAAGGGCTTTTGAATAGTCATTCCTGAGTTGAATGAAATAATAGGGCAAGAAAAGAAGAAGGCTCGCGACCATGGGTCATCGAAGCAGTCTTCGATGTGAGAAGTATTGAACTTGGCCCTGAAAGAGATGGTAACACTAAAAGTAGAATGATTGTGTGAGACGTCAGTTCGAGTCGAGTCTTGCATGGTCGTTGGACAACTTGTACAAGGTGAGATAATATTTCTCGACCGACAGCCCAGGCGGCCAACGGGACCATTTCGATAGAGACATGATTAGCAGTGCTGGATGATCGCACGGGTTAGGTGGGGACTTACAGCGGAGCTCGCTACTCGTGCTGGCAAGGGACATCCGTCTAACAAAGCTATGGTGTCCAGGATAGTGCTGGGCGCTAGTGACTAGTTCATATAGATGAGTCAGCATGGGCGGTGATCCGCGTGTATGCCTTTGGATTGAGTCGAGTATTGAGTGCACTATATCAATGAGTCGAGTCGAATGCATGCACGATCGGAAGACAATGTTTGGGCCTAAGATTTGGTTATAACGTAGACACCGTGCTTCAGTACGAGATGTAGCGTCAAGTCTTAAGTTGTCGGCATATAAGTTGCATTAGTTGGATTTGAGTCATCTTGAGTTTAAGTCAGAAAATGCCGTAAAGCAAAGTCGGTCGAGTGACACTTAGTCTACAAGTCTTGATTGGGTCAGTTGGTGATTAAAGTAGCAAGAGCTGCGAGGCGACAATCTGGTTAAGTCACAATAAGTTTGCAAGGCACGACACAATGGACTTGTAGTACGGTCACATAAAAATTGGGTAGTATCGTGTAGTCGCGTCTCTGATTTTGTACCGAAAGACAAGCACGACATGATAGGTTAACTTTATTGGTACGAGAAGGGTTTAAAGGCAAAGTATGTGTTGGCGTTGTTATTGAAAGCATGAGATGGTCTAGAGACATAAAATAGGCCAATGCGTCTGTCCTAAAACTGATCCAAAGGCAAGAGTAGAAAGACAATCATAAAGGGACTATGTTACACAAAAGTAAATGAACGTGTCAATTTTGTATGGGTGGGCGAGGAGCTCACGCCACCGGTACAGTTGAGTACTGACACCCATACAGTATTTATGTGCAGGAACAGGTAGAAGCACGCGACGTGGAGCTCGCTTGGATGCGTCGAGACACGGAGTTCCTTGGCGATTCGAGGCGTACGGCCGCATGGAGTCTGGACTTATACGGGACATAATGTATGGACATCGTCTATCTAAAGCTTATACTGGCCTACTCAAGACATGTATTGAGAGATGAGAGAGAGAGAGAGAGTTGAGTGACTTGTAATGTGAGAAGAGTGAGCTTGAGTGATTGTAATATTGGCCTCGTGCTCCCTTGTAATATTTGTTTCAATATCAATAGAGAGTATTTTGAATGACTTGTGTTTTACTTTAAATTTGACCCCATCGCAGCTGCTGTAATCGGCCGTTATGGAATCCGCCATATACGAGCGCAATCTAGGTTCGTGCGACATCACGCCTTAGCGAGGACGATCGCTCCTACGGGAGCGGGACGTGACATAATGGTCTCAGAGCACGACTTTACATCCTTGAATTATCGATTGAATTCTTTAACTCTGTTGCATCCGCAACTTGATATCGTTGGTGTGCTCTCTCTCAAATGTCCCACGGGATGTCCATATAATAAGTCTATGTAATTTGCAAAACGTAGGAGAACAGTTTTTGACAAAAAACGAAAAGATGGTTCGCGTAAGCACGATTGGCTAAGTCGGGCTGGGCATATACAGCAAAAGTTGTGTCGACCTTAGAAAAGTCGTATGTGGGATTGAAATGTATCAAGCAAGAATGAGTTGAACTCGATTGAGTAAAGTGAGATGACTATCAATAGGGGCACTATCGAGCGACGATAACGTCGGTGCCATATAGATGAGCATGCTTAGAATTCGAGGAATGGTTCGAACGAAAAATTTGAAGAAGTCGATTTTGATTCGAATGATAGTTTGAGGATTTGTCGAATGACTTCATCCCTGAGTAGTGTTTGCGATAGCTTCAGAGATGTCAATCGATTAAGGATGCAGGGTGCCAATGAGCCTATCAGTGAGCGTCACACGTACGTAAAGTCTTCGATTGAGTATTGTTGATTAAGTTGTTGTAGTCTTAAGATTTGATAAGTTGATTCGAACAAAAGTTAGAAATGACAAGCACGGGATTGAGATTGCGCAAGTATGAAATATGGAAATGATAGAGTAGGCAAATCAAATCAAAAAAAGTTAAGGTGTAGCGAACAGATGACTTGATAAAGAAAATCGATAGGTGGATCATATATAAAAAGTTAGCACGATGGGAAGATAGCGTGCATGAAAAAGTTAAATTTTGAAGTTACGCAAATGACTCTAAGGATTGGATTGAATGTTGCTCGATGATTTGAGTTAGCAAAGGAATGATGCGAATTGAGGGAATAAGTTGGTCAATGACTTAAGATAGACGGATAAAAATACGTAATTTTAGGTTTGAACAAATTAATGATGTAAATGATTCGAGGGATAATGATTGAAATTAATTTTAAATGTCGAGGAGATTATCCAGCTGGACGATAGCATCAGTCGCACGACTAAGAATTTGTTGCAAAGGAAGATCGTCAGGTTACGCATGTCATCGATGGTATTGAGGCGAATCAAAGATCGATATGCGATAACTTGGGGGTACTCTGACTCGATGAATGACGATCGTACAAGTGTTATTGTTCTGATGGATGCTATACTTAGGATTTTGATTAAAATAGGTGTTGGGATAAAAACAGAATTATCTTGATGGTTGCATTGATAACCACAACGTCGATGATCTTGTCTTGCGCGAGCGCAACTCTAGCCTCGTACATGTGTCACGTTGAATTTGGGTCGATCGTTCCACGTGAGTGCTGACATGGTGATTTATGTCGCAGGAATGATCGAACTCAAAAAATTAGGACGTAGCAATTTGGATTGTCTCGACTTTCGGTCTGATACGAAGGCGGATTCGAGGATTAGTCGGACTTGAGATTGCGATTGAATAAAACTTGAGGATTGACTAGGTACAATCCACGCATCGAGAATGAATTAGTCTAGACAAAAAATAAAAGTTACGTTCGAATGAGGATGATTATCCCGCGGGAGCATTGCATGGTGATTTTATTCCCACCGTAGATAATCGGACTCGCGTGAGATCGGGGCGTGACATATTATTAAGTCAGACGACCTTGTGATCGATTACATGAATTAGGATAAATTGTTTAGGGAGTATAAAATGTGAATTATGGTTTAGCGATGAATCGTGTCATAGTGTGCTTGACTTGAGAAAGAATTGACAGGTGAATTATATCGAATATGTTTGAAGAGATAGATGATGCGAATTGTAAATTTGGACGTGCGATAGCGATAGGCAAGAAACTTGGTTGAGTAGAACTTGAAGTATGATGGCTTTGCTGAATGACTCGGACCCCTGCACTGAACGTTGCGAGTGCAAATAGGTGAAATTTATGCTCGATGTTTAGAAATTAGAGTGATGCGAGCTTAGGTAGAAAATCTTGTATTATCAACTTTGGTTTGACCTTAGGATGAGGTCAATGTTGATATTATTGTTTGGGAACTATGATTCCAATATTGACGAATTGACTTTAGCCTAGAAAAAATGGCCTAACGGTTAGACGAGACGTCCATGTTACGAGAGTTAGCATCGGTGCGAGTGATCTTGAGGATTGATTGGTTGGGATATTGGTATTGATGAATGGAATGATTCAGGAATATGAAAATACCACTCGTGAGCCTCGGCTGACATGTATGTATATCAGGGACGCTTGAATATGTGTACAATTCGACTCGAGTGGTAATGGCAGAATTTATTATCACGAGGCTTGGTTGAAATACATGTATTTTGGGGACGCCTGGAATATGTGCACAATCCAATTAAGTGATACATTGAATCAAGTGAGACTAGATAAATGGAAACGTGTCAAGGATTTCGAAATTGTGTTTCAAAGAAAACATTAATGGTAGTACGAACGTGGCTCGGGATGAGGGAACGCATAGGAGAAATGTGTGCAAGAAACGTAGGATGTTGAATCAAGTTATAAGTCGATAAGGGTACTCAGTTAGTTTCGAGGACAAAAAATTTTCTGAGCGGTGTATGATGTAGTACCCCGTCCCGCTCAGTCAATCGAAGGAATCGGAACGCCGATGGCGTTCGGACCTAGCCTTGCAACGGTGACTCGAAGGCCCGCTCGGTTGAGGCAACTCCTCGCTCGAGTGGGGTAGTTTCGGTGAACTCGTCTCATCTTAGCTTTCACATAATAAATTGCATGTTTTCAACTTTCACAAGTAGGCTTGATAATAAAAGAGACGAATCCACATAGATAAGGGAATAATTCCGATGGGTCGAATTGAGTTAGAATATGGAAAGGTTCAACGGTCGGCTTAGAGTTGGTGCACGGCGTGCTTTGAAAAATGACACTCGGTCCTTCGTCCCGTGGCTTGGGGGAAGGAAAAGTTGGTCTTCGCCATAAGCTAAGAGTTAGCCTAAGTCATAGGCGTCGCCCGCATAAATGCTTCATAAAGCATACACGGCCCCATCGACTAAGGGTTGACGCAGTCCTTGTTCGTCAAGTTGTTGCACGATTAAGTTAGGCTAAGTTATGATAGGCTATCGAAGTCTTTTCTAAGTATTGTCCCATGTTTTCTGCTGTTGTCAAAATTATTTGGTTCCACGACCGTAAGGCCCATTATACAGGTATGTCTTGGGCGGTAGTATCATTCAAAACATCAATTGGTGTAAGGTAGGATGTCACAGACTTAGTATTTCTAATGCACGGGTCACGGTCGATTCATTTAGAGTTTGGAAAGAAGGGCTTTTGAATAGTCATTCCTGAGTTGAATGAAATGATAGGGCAAGAAAGAAGAAGGCTCGTGACCATGGGTCGTCGAGGCAGTCTCAGATGTGAGAAGTATTGAACTTGGCCCTGAAAGAGATGGTAACACTAGAAGTAGAATGACTTGTGTGAGACGTCAGTTCGAGTCGAGTCTTGTATGGTCATTAGACAACTTGTACAAGGTGAGATAATATTTCTCGAACGGCGACCCAGGCGACCAACGGGACTGTTTCGATAAAGACATGATTAGCAGTGCTGGATGACCGCACGGGTTAGGCGGGGACTTTCAGCGGAGCTTGCTACTCGCGCTAGCAAGGGGCGTCCGTCTAACAAAGCTATGGTGTCCAGGATAGCGCTGGGCGCTAGTGACTAGTTCATATAGATGAGTCGGCATGGGCAACGATCCGCGTGTATGCCTTTGGATTAAGTCGAGTATTGAGTATACTATATCAATGAGTCGAGTCGAATGTTTGTACGATCAGAAGACAATATTTGGTCCTAAGATTTGGCTGTAACGTAGACACCGTGCTTCGGTACGAGATATAGCGTTAAGTCTTAAGTTGTCGACATATAAGTTGTATAAGTTGGATTTGAGTCATCTTGAATTTAAGTCAGGAAACGTCGCAAGGCAAAGTCGGTCGAGTGACACTTAGTCCACAAGTCTTGATTGGGTCAGTTGGTGATTAAAGTAGCAAGGGCCGCGAGGCAAAAATCTAGTTAAGTCACACTGAGTTTGCGATGCACGACACAATGGACTTGTAGCACGGTCATGTGGAAATTGGGTACTATCGTGTAGTCGTGTCTCTGATTTTGTACCGAAAGGCAAGCATGACATGATAGTTTAACGTTGTTGGTACGAGAAGGGTTTAAAGGCAAAGTATGTGTTGACGTTGTTGATACAAGCACGAGATGGTGTAGAGACACAAAATAGGCCAAGGCGTATGTCCTAAAACTGATCCTAAGGCAAGAGTAGAAACACAATCATAAAGGGACTATGTTACACAAAAGTAAATGAACGTGTCACTTTTGTATGGGTGGGCGAGGAGCTCACGCCACCAGCACAGTTGAGTACTGACACCGACACAGTATTTATGTACTGGAACAGGTAGAAGCTCGTGGCGTGGAGCTCGCTTGGATGCGTCGAGGCACGGAGTTCCTTGGCGATTCGAGGCATACAGCCACGTGGAGTCTGGACTTATACGGGACATAATGTATGGACATCGCCTATCTAAAGCTTCCACCGGCCTACTCAAGACATATATTGAGAGATGAGAGAAAGAGCTGAGTGACTTCTAATGTGAGAAGAATGAGCTTAAGTGATTGTAATATTGGCCTTGTGCCCCCCTTTGTAATCTTTGTTTCAATATCAATAAAGAGTATTTTGAATGACTTGTGTTTTGCTTTAAATTTGACCCCGTCGCAGCCGCTGTAATCGATCGTTATGGAACCCACCTTTCACGAGTACAATATAGGCTCGTGCGGCATCATGCCTTAGCGAGAATGATCACTCCTACGGGAGCGAGGTGTGACAAATAGCATTGGTACTTGACGTGTGTGTGGTGTGAGTTGTGAGAGAGTCAGCCTTTACCTGTCCATACATTGAGATGTCTTCTAAATTATATACTAGAATGGTTAGGAGACCTTAGTTTATGTCATGTCACACTCCATCCTAGTTATGGCATAGGGCAATGTCACATCACGGAATAATGTGCTACCCTTTGTCCTTGTTTGGTTGTAGGGGTAGTCCATTGTTTCGATGATGGGATGTTGGACCGTGTTATGGTTGGGGCACTTTAATTTGACTTGTGACTTTATGGTATATTTTATATTAAGTTTTTATGGCATGTTCTTCTTGTATCTTGTTATGTCCTTCTGAGGACCTGGTGAATTCTCCAGTCGTGCTTTGTAATTTTTGCAGGTGCTCTAGCCAAGGCCATAATTTACACTCTTCCTTCGAGTCGATTGCTCTTGGATCGTCTTTTGCTCGCTCGACAAATTTCTTTATTATTTATGTATTTCTTTTCTTCTAAAATTTGTTGGTAGTGGATTTATCTTCGTCCAACGTCTTGTGCAAATAACAATTTATAGTTGATTTCTATCATTATTTTTTTATATTTGTGGATGAAATTTAGTGTATCATGGTTTACTACATTTTACAGATTATGAATACATAAGAGAATTCCATATACTTCGTATGTATGCAGCTGGCATGTCTAAGTACTTAGCCCTACGTATTTTGGAACTGGGGCATTACAACTAGCACTGTAGTGCTCCGTCCCTACATCGTGCCCCGTTTTCGTCTACAGGGTGCGCGAGAAAGGAACAATATCGCTATCGATTCGGTCGGAACAGATAGGTCGGAATCGGCCGAGTCGATCGAACGCGAACGGTTGAATTAAGATCCATTCCATGTTATGGAATGGCTTCTTCGCAACCAAGTCCCATATTCAGCGGGTTGTGCCTCGAGGATTGGCTCTGCGGCCGAGTCGGGAGAGACCTCCCGTTGCTCTGGTTTTCATGCCGTACTTGATTGGCTTTGGCTTTGGTTTTCGTGAATATGTTTTCGTGAATGTTTTCCGAATGGGTTTTTCGTGATTTGCGTTTTCGAGCTTCGCATTCATATCAAAATTCCTTAAATTACATAGTGTTCTAATCAGTTGCTTATGCGATTGCAGGTGATCGCGTAGGCGACGTCAGCGCAGCCAACCGGTCGCTCGCTTGAATCAAGGCTAAGGCGAGTGGCTGATCTCCTTTGTCTCGTCCCTCTATTTCAAAGATCAATACGAAGTTAAATGAATGCTTGTCATGATGGTGTAGAATCAAAGAAATCGTGGCACGATTCTTCACAAAACACTTGCTATCGAACTGCCTGTGTTGGAAATAGAAAATGTGCCTTCTTATGCAAATCCACTTAGCCTACGCAAAACAATGAATGAATCGATTAACGTTTATCGCAATGATATGGCTAAGTAAACAAATTGACTAAGTTCAAAAAAAAATGGTCATTGGACAACTTGTCGACAAGGTGTAGTTTTCTCGAACGGTTGCCTAGGCCAAGGGACCGATTCGGTCCGGGAGGAACGAGAATAGCAAGCGCCAGTCCTTCATCGGCGTGGGTTATTCGGGAACTTTCGCACAGGGCTCGCTACCCGTCGCGAAAGGGTCGCCGTCTAACTCGGCTATAGTCCGCGATGGCTTGACATTACCAGTAGCCTTCACACCCTTTTCACGGCTTAACAAATGCACGTGACACGGGATAAAAATGATAGTTGCTTACTGTTATACAATTTCATATGCTTGTCTCGAATCATGTTAACATGAAATTGATCAGGATGGTTAGAAAGATCATGTAAAATGCTTGCTAACATGTTTATAAAACTTCTTGAATAAAATACAAAGCTTGGATTTAATTAGCCATTCGCCAGTACATGTACTCGTACTGATCCTCGCTCTTTGTAGGACCCGCAAACCAGGAAGGACGTGCCAACTAGCTCGGCGGCGTTCGTGATTTTGAAGCTTCGGCCGTGCGTCGAAGACTTTTCTCGCGACTCTACTTTTGAAGGCTCTCGATAATCCAAGAAAGATGACTCAGCGTTCCTCCCATCCAGGTCACTGGAGTACTTTGTTGTATATTGAGGGATGTGTGCAATGTATGGAACGGCCATCTCATCGGCACTCTTTTGTAATCGAGTCATGTTGTAGCCCGTGCGGTAATGAGTCTTGTACCGGAGTCTGTAAAAGATGTTCATTATCAATAAAGATCAAAGTTTTCTTTACTTATGGTGTGATTCAATTTGTCTGCGTACTCTCTTAGATCTCGTGTCTCGGATTACCTTATGACTATGCCTTGTGCGATCGCAAATTAGGTTCGTACGGCATCACGCCCGGGGGACGACTATCGATTCGACAAAATTGGGGCGTGACAAAATGGTATCAGAGCACGACTTTACGTCCTTGGCCTCCAGTGTCGAGTTCTAGTCTCAAAACCGTTGACCTCGTGTGGATGAGATGAGTTATTCCATACGCTGAACCCAGGACATTTTCTGAAACTAACGAGAGTTGCCTTTCTTTTCCCTGCAGTTGCGGGAGCTCGGGCAGAGGATGAGGCGAGCGCTTCCAGCGGCTCGAGTACTTCCAGACCCGAGCATTCCGTCAACCCAACGGGAATGACGCCTACCATAGTCGGACCTTCCGGCGACCCGATGCAACGTATGCTGCAAATGCTTGAAATACAGCAACGTCAAAACGAGCTCCATCGTCAGCAAGCGGAGGCTCGTCAGACTCAATTTGAGAATCGGTTCGAAGCTCAATTCAAGCAGCAGCAGCAGCAGCTGAATACCCTCTAGCAAATCGTACAGTCGGTCGTGGGCAACAACAACAATTCAACGATGACACCTGCCGTGACCCAGCCTGCGGTTCGATCCAACAAAGCCGAACTAGGGACGCCCATGCTCTCACCTGCGGCACCGAAAAGTTCTAACTTCGACGTGTCAAAATTTACAAAAAGCTGCCGCACTTCCTTCAACGGTACAGAAGATCCCTCGGTGGCGATCGACTGTTTAGAGGAGCTGGAAGATAAGTTTGAGATTCTGGGTGTCGAGGGCTCGAAGAAAGTCGTGTGTGCTCAACTTCTACTTCGAATGAACACGCAAGATTGGTGGGCTGTGCAGAAGCGGGCTATTCGACGTGAAGACGGAACGGTGGCGATCTCTTGGGCTATATTCAGAAAGGCATTCGAGACTGAGTATCTTTCTGCAGCCGTGCGACAGAAAAAGAAAAATAAATTTATGCAGTTAAGAAGGGGAATAAGACAGTACGACAGTAGGCGGCTGAATTCAACAAACTAGCCAAATTTGCTGGAGACTATCTGCCTACCACTGTAAGTCGAGCTCGACGATTTGAAGTGGGCCTACGTTCCACTATCCGTGCTCACGTTTCGGAGGGTGAATATAAAACTATGGGCGAGGCACTCAACCATGCCCTCCGTCTGGAGTCCGAGTATCCTCCTGCTACTACTGGCGCTGTTCACTTTAATAACAAACGCCATAGTAATACGGGAGGCCATAATGCACACAAGCGTCAAAACCGCGGCAACGGAGGCGGCAACCAGAAGAAGGATCGAGTAGTCTGCGAGTTCTGCCACAATGAGGGGCACATGGCCATCGAGTGTCGATTGAAGAACGAAGCATGTTTCGTGTGCAACAAAACAAATCACGTCGCAAAGAACTGCCCGGAAGCTAGGCCGAACCAACGCCCCCAACAACACCATCAGAACCGAGGCCAAGCACCTCGAGCTCCATCGACCGCACAACAAAATAGCCAAGACCGTCGTCCCAATGCTCAGGCCGTGTCTACGCCATAACTCGCGACGAAGCGTTCGCATCTGATACAGTCGTGACAGGTATACTGCAATTCAATAATAAATCTGCTCGTGTATTATTTGATTCAGGTGCCACGTATAGTTTTATATCGGCAAACTTTGCCGCCGAGCACAAATTTTCCCTGACATCGCTAAGCCTCGATCTCACTGTTAATGTACCATCGGGCATGCCACTACTTGCAAATATAGTCTGCGGAGACGAAATCATCTGTATAGGTGATCAAAAGATCAGTCTTGATGCGATAGTTCTAGACATTAAGGACTACGACATCATTCTGGAGATGGATTGGCTTGGTCCGTGCAACGAAACCATAGACTGCGCTGAAAAGAGGGTCACATTCTGCATACCTGGAGTGCCTGAATTCTACTACTCGTGTGGTGAGACATCGCCGACCTGTATGGTGATCTTCGCAATATCTGCTCGACAGATGCTGCATTTCGGGTGCGAGGGCTATCTAGCTTCCGTTCGAGATATGCGACAGGATGGTACAAACGCGGGTCAGACCGACGTTGTGGCAGAATTCCCCAATGTGTTCTCGGACGAGATGCCCGGCATGTCGCCCGTTCGAGAGATTGAGTTCACTATCGATACATTTCCCGATACTCGACCGATCTCGAAAGCCCCGTACAGAATGGCTCTTGCAGAGCTTAAAGAACTCAAAGTGCAGTTACAAGAGTTGCTCGACAAGGGATTCATTTGACCCAGTGTCTCGCCCTGGGAAGCGCCCGTGCTGTTTGTCAAGAAGAAGGATGGCTCTATGCGTCTTTGTATCGACTACCGCGAGCTGAATAAAGCCACCGTCCGGAACAAATACCCCTTGCCCTGCATAGACGATCTGTTTGATCAGCTTCAAGGAGCTACGGTGTTCTCTAAAATTGATCTGCGCTGGGGTTACCATCAACTCAAGATCAAGCCGGACGATGTGCCAAAGTTTGTCTTTCACACTCGTTACGGCCATTACAAATTCCTGGTAATGCCGTTCGGCCTAACGAACGCCCCTGCTGCCTTCATAAATTTGATGAATCGGGTGTTCTGTCCATTCCTCGACAAGTTCATAGTAGTCTTTATCGACGATATACTCGTCTACTCGAAGAATAAGCAGCAACACACTGAGCATCTACGGACCGTGCTTCAGACCTTTCGAGAAAATCAGTTGTATGCGAAGTGAAGCAAACGTGAATTTTGGCTGAGTAGAGTCGCATTCCTCGGACACATCCTTTCAGCTGAAGGCATTACGGTCGACCCAAAGAAAGTTGAAGCCGTTGTTGATTGGAAGCGGCCAACGTCCGTCGACGAGATTCGAAGTTTCCTTGGCTTAGCGGGATACTACCGACGCTTTGTGAAAGACTTCGCGAAGATCGCATCGCCCCTTACTCACCTCACCTAGAAAGGAGTCGCATTTGACTGGTCAGACGACTGTGAAGCTTCATTCCAAGAATTAAAGCAACGGCTCGTCTCGGCCCCGATACTTGTACTTCCAGAAGGGACTGAGGGTTTCCAGATATTCAACGATGCATCCGGTCTGGGCTTGGGGTGTGTGCTGATACAGCGGAACAAGGTGATATCTTTTGCTTCCCGACAGCTAAAGCCACACGAGAAGAACTACCCTAATCATGACCTGGAGTTAGCGGCAATTGTGTTTGCGTTAAAATTTTGGCGTCACTATCTCTATGGCGTGGCGTGCACGATCTATACCGATCATAAGAGCCTCAAGTATCTATTCACGCAGAGGGAACTGAACTTGCGGCAGAAGCGTTGGCTTGAACTGATCAAGGATTACGACTTAACTATCGACTATACGCCGGAAAAGGGAAATTTTGTGGCAGACGCTCTGAGTCGAAAGTACATAGCCTCGCTATCCATCGACCGCAGACTGCTACGCGACCTAGAAGAGATGGACATCGAACTCTGAGTCCGATTCTAAAATGTACAGTTGGCAAAGTTGCAGTTAGAGCCGAGCTTGCTCGAAAAGATCAAGATCGCTCAGAAGGGTGATCTGTACCTAAAAAAATATGATAGCTAATCTCAACGGGCAGGACGACCGACTTTACAAAAGACAAAACTGGCATGCTTCGATTGAAGGGTAGGCAATGCGTTCCGGACGATTCAGAACTTAGAAAGGAGATACTGTCGGAGGCGCACTATGCAAAATATACCTTGCATCCCGGTAGCACAAAGATGTACAAGGACCTCCGCACGAACTTCTGGTGGCACGGGATAAAAAGAGATATGGCACTATTCATGTCGCAATACATGGCCTGTCAGCAGGTGAAAGCTGAGCACCAGAGACCGGGCGGGGAGATGCAGAACCTGGCAATTCCAGAATGGAAGTGGCAGCATGTGTGTATGGATTTTATTGTTGGTCTGTCAAAGACGCCGCAGGGAAATAATGCCATCTGGGTCATCGTCGATCGACTAACCAAGTCAGTGCACTTTATTGCCATCAAAGTTACTTGGAGCGTTGATCGCCTGACGCAGATTTATCTTGATGAGATAGTACGGCTGAACGAAGTTCCAGTATCCATCGTCTTCGATCGGGATTCACGGTTCATGTCGCGATTCTGGAGTAGCCTTCAGTCGGTGCTGGGTACCAAGTTGCAGTTCAGCTCAGCTTACCATCCTCAGACCGACGGCCAAACGGAGCACGTCAATCAGATTCTCGAAGACATGCTACGACTCTGCGCAATTGACTTCAAATTAAGCTGGGACAATCAGCCACCTCTGGCCGAATTTGCATACAACAATAGCTATCAATCCACCATCCAAATGGCGTCGTATGAAGCCTTGTACGGGCATAAGTGTCGATCACCCATTTGCTGGGACGAAGTCGGAGAGCGGCAGATTCTCGGCCCGGAACTGGTGGAATAGACCGTGCAGAAAATTTGGCTCATTCGAGAAAAACTAAAGACTGCGCAGAGTCGTCAAAAAAGCTATACGGACGTTCATCGTCGACCCCTCGAGTTTCAAGAAGGCGATCACATATTTCTCAAAGTGTCATCCATGCAGGAAGTTACTCGGTTCGGCATGAAACAAAAGTTGAGCCCGAGATTCGTTGGACCGTTCGAAATACTCGAACGGGTCGCCCCAGTACCCTATAAAATTACCCTACCGCCGGCACTTGAAGGTGTACACAATATCTTCCATGTTTCTCAACTGTGGAAGTACGTGCACGACCCGAGCCACGTAGAAGATTTTGGCCAGCTGTAGCTAAAGTCCGACTTATCCTACATTGAAGAGCCAGTTCAAATCATAGAACGCAAGGATAAGCTGCTGCGAAATCGAGCGATCCCTCTCGTCCGCGTCCTCTGGAGGAACCATTCGGTCGAAGAGTCGACGTGGGAGCTTGAATCGGAAATGAAGGAGAAATTTCCTTTATTGTTCTCGTAGAGGCAGGTTCTATCTTTAAAGTTTCGAGGATGAAACTTTTTATTAGTTGGTTATGGTATAGTGCCCCATCCCAACATCGTGCCCCGTTTCTGTCCACGGGGTGCGTGAGAAAGAAACACTGTCGCTATCGATTCGGTCGAGACCGATAGGTTAGAATCGGCCGAGTCGATCGAACGGGAACGGTTAAATTAAGATCCATTCCACGTTATGGAATGGCTTCTTCGGAACTAAGTCCCATATTTAGCGGGTTGCACCTCGAGGATTGGCTCTGCGGCTGAGTCGGAAGAGACCTCCCGTTGCTCTGGTTTTCATGTCGTACTTGATTTGGCTTTGGCTTTGGTTTTCGTGAATGCTTTTTCATAAATGTTTTCTGAATGGGTTTTCATGACTTGCGTTTTCGAGCTTCGCATTCATATCGAAATTTCTTGAATTGCACAGTGTTCTAATTAGTTGCTTATGCGATTGCAGGTGATCGCGTAGGCGACGTCAGTACAGCCAACCGGTCACTCGCTTGAAGCAAGGCTAAGGCGAGTGGCTGACCTCCTTTGCCTCGTCCCTCTATTTCAAAGATCAATACGAAGTTAAATGAATGCTTGTCATGATGGTGTAGAATCAAAGAAATCGTGGCACGATTCTTCACGAAACACTTGCTATCGAACTGCCTGTATTGGAAATGGAAAACGTGCCTTCTTATGCAAATCCACTTAGCCTACGCAAAACAATGAATGAATCGATTAACGTTTATCGCAACGATACGGCTAAGTAAGCAAATTGACTAAGTTCAAAAGAAAATGGTCATTAGATAACTTGTCGACAAGGTGTAGTTTTCTCGAACGGTTGCCTAGGCCAAGGGACCGATTCAGCCCGGGAGGAACGAGAATAGCAAGCGCCTGCCCTTCATCGACGTGGGTTATTCGGGAATTTTCGCACAGGGCTCGCTACCCGGCGCGAAAGGGTCGTCGTCTAACCCGGCTATAGTCCGCTATGGCTTGACATTGCCAGTGGCCTTCACACCCTTTTTACGGCTTAACAAATGCACGTGACACGAGATAAAAATGATAGTTGCTTATTGTTATACAATTTCATATGCTTGCCTCGAATCATGTTAACATGCAATTGATCAGGTTGGTTAGAAAGATCACGTAAAACGCTAGCTAACATGTTTATAAAACTTCTTGAATCAAATACAGAGCTTGGATTTAATTAGCCATTCGCCAGTACATGTGCTCGTACTGATCCTCGCTCTTTACAGGACCCGCGAACTAGGAAGGACGTGCCAACTAGCTCGACGGTATTCGTAATTTTAAAGCTTCGGCCGTACGTCGAAGACTTTTCCCGCGACTCTACTTTTGAAGGCTCTCGACAGTCCAAGGAAGATGACTCAGCGTCCCTCCCATCCAGGTCACTGGAGTACTTTGTTGTATATTGAGGGATGTATGCAATATATGGAACGGCCATCTCATCGGCACTCTTTTGTAATCGAGTCATGTTGTAGCCCGCACGGCAATGAGTCTTGTACCGGAGTCTGTAAAAGATGTTCATTATCAATAAAGATTAAAGTTTCCTTTACTTATGGTGTGATTCAATTTGTCTGCGTACTCTCTTAGATCTCGTGTCTCAGATTACCTTATGACTATGCCTTGTGTGATCGCAAATTAGGTTCGCACGGCCTCACGCCCGGAGGACGACTATCGATTCGACAGAATCGGGGCGTGACATGCGCCACTTGAAGATCTGAATGTTGGCGCTTCTTATGAGTAGCGCAGGGTGCTAACTATATTTTTTAGGCTTCTACAGTATCGGCCTAAGAGAAATTGTAGGTATCGCGGGCCTTCAGTGGGCGTACGGCTGACCACTGAAGAGCGTGCCGCTGATAGGAGTATTTCGGAACCTTCAGGGGAGACCGTGCCTCTCACACGAAGCTTTTTCGTCTTACATTTAGTTCAAGATTGCTTGTGGTGCCAGTGACTTTCATATCGTTTGAGTCGGCTTGATAGCGACAATCCGCGTACATGCCTTAGATTGAGTCAAGAAGAATGTGCACGACACGAATGAGTCAAGAAGTATGTGTACGACACGAATGAGTCAAGAAGTATATGCACGGCACGAAAGATTCAAGAAATGGGTACGCGGTAAGCAACACGAGTGTGGAGCCTAAGATTTGGTTATAAGAAGAAATACGTGCTTTGGCATGAGGCGTGTGTCATGTTTTAAGTCATTGACACTAAGTTCACAAGTTTATGATTGAGCAAGTTGATAAGGCGAGTATTGAGTAAATGATAAAAAGTTGCGAGGCATGGCCTCGATGTTGTTACACGAATAGGTTTTATAGGGCCGGACCGCTCACCAGTACGGTTGCGTACTGATAACCCATCAATTTTTATGTGCAGGTTCAGGTATCATGTCACAACTCGCACCCGTTTTTCGGAATACAAGTACATAGCCAAGTCTAGCCTACGCAGCAGCATCGACGGTAGTACGTTATCTAGGTCGCAATGTCAATCTCAAATACAACAAAATCATATCTAATTGCTCATTCACAATAAATGTTTTATTTACAAATCCAATAATACAACAAAAATAATTTTTTGGAACAAATTTGCTAAACATTTAAATAAAATAACTATCTAAGCTATCTAGAATCTAAGCTCGACCTCTGTAAACCCCCGTTCTGATTATTGTTATTTTACTCTCAGTATTTTTCGAAATAATAATTTGGTGTTTACAGATATATATATATATATATATATATATATATATATATATATATATATATATATATATATATATATATATATATATATATATATATATATATATATATACTATAAAATAGTGATTTATTATAAAGAGTAGGTATTAATATATAGAACTTAACTTCTAAAGGTGAGTTTTGTATATTAACTTTCTTGGGGGGGGGGGGGGGGGGGGGGGGGGGAATTTTGAGATTTATTTTTTTATATATAAATAGATGGATATAAATGCTATTACATTTTAAGTTGGGAGGCTTTATAAATTCCAATAAGTTAAGGGCTTTTATGTAAAGCTTAAATTCAAATTTTGTTTTGCTCAACCGAGCCTTTAAACACCCTTGTGTTTGAATTTGATACGAATTCAAAGATCAAGCTCTCCAACTCCTCTATATGAGATCAAATCAGATTCTCACCTATCTCCTCCCACGGATCAAATTAATATATAAACGTGCGTATAGGCAGCCTACTCCCCTCTAGGAACCCTAGAATTCTTGATTCTTCCCTGTCGCAAGAGGAAGCAAGGAGGAGCCGATAATCCAACCGAGCACGACAAAACAACTCAACAGGTATCAAATCTGTTTCCCCCTAAATTACAGTTCTTGATTTTTAAGTGTTTGAGTTAATGACTAAGAAGAACTCTAGGGAGAGGTTTTGACCCTATGTAGGTTTCAATCTCGGCAACATACGGGAAGTACTCTTGTAGGATGACTCTCAACTAGATGACAGTGCCATACCAATTTGTGTCCTCAGATCCTGAGGGACACATGTTATGCCTCTGCATATGAATTTTTGTCCTTAATATTCTAAACTGCAATGTGTTTTGCCTGTGCACTTATTGGCCTAACAAGGTCCTGTTTCTAATTTGCTCCTGTTCAATTAAATGGGTAAATTAGTCCTTGACAGTTATCTGCAAGCCATTGAGTTAAATTTGTTGTTAAAGTAGATGCTAAAGAGATCATACCATTCTTCCTCTGCGCTTGCTAACTGTTCACAAACTGAAGCTTATTGGGGAATTATGGGTGTATGCCATTTGATTAGAACAGATCTTGTTTAAACCATTAAGAGTACAGAGGTGTGGCTGTTTTGTTTCCTGAGATACCAATTTACTCAAATTGAAGTATATGTATGCAGAATTAGAGTTGGTGAGTGGTGTACCAATAGGTAATAGAGAAGGAAAATTGATGTTGATTGATATCAGCCTGAACCTGGACTACTCCTTTTACTGACTTGTTTTCCAAGGCAATCAATCATCTTTTGGACATCTATGTTGTTCACTATAATCGAGTCTTGGGGTTTTTCTCTGTTCAGTTCACACAGAGATAGGTAAGTTGACTCTGAATTCCATGTCTTAAGTTGTATCATGAATTAAAACCAATGAACTTATAGGACGAGCAAATATCTGCACGAGAAGCAAGAAACACTATAGGTAGGGAAATCCATGTAATCGTGTCCCAGGCAAGTACGAGTGACCGATGATACCTTGAAACCCAGATGTATCAGTTACAAACATGACAGCCGCCCTATAGCACCAGTCATTAGTCAGGGTGTCAATAACCAATCGAGTATCGGGAAGGACTTGTGATAGGTTTGCGATATACTGTAATCCAGATACATTGCTATATCAGTCGTGAACATAATGTATATTGAGCCATTAGAAAATCGGTGAAGAGCAGGATACAATAGAGGTTAGGATACTTACCTAGTTATAGGAATGGAGAGTGAGGATCAATTGACACAAAACTAGGAAGCAGAATAGTGAACAAGTGGAAGTAAGGAGTCGAGTAAATTTGTATCGGAGTTGACATTGGTTTCAAGTAGTATACTTGATATCAGATTTATACCTGATACCTATCCGACAATCGGTAGCAGATTCATACCCTTATAACCAACTACCAAATCCTCATAGATTAGCAACCCCACTGAGTACCTACGAGTCTGTATACAAAGACTGAGAGCAGGGCAGCGTTAGGACACCCTGCGTGTGAGCGCAGATTTCATGAGGACTATCCTCTATACAGTAGCAGGGTCGAATAAGAAAGGGAGAGGTTTGGTATCAGGAGATGCATCTCAGCTGAGATGTGTATCAGTAGTATGGAACATGAGATGCAAACCCAAGAGGAGAGTCTCATGTGTCCAGGTTCAGTAGGACAGTAGGCCATATGTGTCTGAAGTAATATCACTTTGAAACGTATCTGTTAAATATCTGATTTCAAGTTCTGTATTATAAGGTATAAGTCCATAGGAGGGAATCACTATTTAATGGAAGTTAGCTATCTACAGGTCTCCTAATGGCAGGCTAGTACATTAGGGGTGTAGGGCCAGTCTACCCTTTGATATGCTAAATTGTATATCTAATGTCAGTCACCATAGCAAGCAAGAAGTCATGGACTGATGGTGAATCAGTTCTTCTACTAATTTGGAAGTTTCACTGAGGTATCGACCCAGTATTGAGGATGGTTCATCATGACTGAATTTGATCAGTCCATGGGATTGATCTAACTGAAGGAAATTGATATATGTATCTTATTGATATAGGGTGTGGGTAAGTTAGTGTTCAGGAATTTAGACAGTTGAGTATAAATCCTTGTGTGTTAGCCTGTGCAGTAGCATATCTACATATTGTGTGTTAGAGGCAACTACACAGGTGTGCCCAATTCCAGTTCATTTAAGAAGATCAAGAACACATGGGGAGGAAAGCACCTAAACCTGTACACTAGCAGAACACTCAAACATAGCCTCTCATCTTGGTTTTATCAATTTGGCATCACTCCTTCCTCGTTGGCAAGTGACACGTTGAGTTTATTTAGGAAATTGCAATGTCAAAAGCATGACAAGCAATGCTACCTATTTTACCTGGCGCATGATTACACTTTGGACCCAACTGATCCTGTTCCAGCCACCTCTTTGATGTATGAGGCATGACAAACTATCAGGTTGGTGGCAAAAGTGACAATTAAATGACACTATGAGTACCAGAGCAACAAGAAAGATGAATGGGAGTATGGTAGTGTATCAGGAAGCAGGAGAAGTATCAGAATAGAAGAAGGGGGTAGCAGGACAAGGATCCCACTCTTATTTCAGTCGATACACTGGTGTCAGTCGTGTTTCAGCCTAATTGACCAGGGTATCAGCTTTCCTTGGAGCAACCCAACACTTTAATTAGTTTTGTTTTCCTTATGTAGTTTCAGTCAAACTGTTTAGTAGCCCTGTTTTTGGGTATCGTATGTGACAACCCCAAGGGAGAAATGTTCCTGTATGGACTGCAGGACCACAGGCAGGTGTAGGAACCTATAGCTGACTGGTACATGGGTGAGAATCCTACTAGAACCAGGGTTAAGGTCAACTGATACATTATAAATATCAAGCCTCTCCAAAATACATTCAGATTCTTGGTAAATGTGATAGCTAAGACTTAGACCTACAGTCTAAGTGAAGGGTCAGGAATAGTATAGGGACTATGTGGATACTTCAGGAATAAGGAGCCAGCATAAGAGCAGATGCCATTCCAAGTAGCACCTGTACCAGCCTGATTTTGGCTATAGGACAGTAGCTTTCTAGGGCTTATGACTTACCCTAGGGGCCAACATTAGTGCTTGAATCCAAACAAGGGCAGTATACACAGTAGCTAGTAACCAAAACAGGATTAATAAGTACCATTAGTAAATAGCAGTCTTACTTGCTGTGAACAGTGAGAATTGAGACACCAAAGTATGAAATAGTGGTAACCCATAGGCAACCAATTCACTGCAAGGGTCTAAATCAATATGATATCAAAGAGAGAATCCATTAGGAAGTTTAAGTAATCTATTGATTAGTTTCATTTGTACTCTAAATTGTGTGTTGATTATATAAATTCATAATATAGGTCTATTGGACTCTGATTCAGTGCTCGACCCGTGCCAGCAGCGCAGGACCACAGGCAAGTATACCTTGCCTTCCTCTACAGTTTTACTTACATGCATTTTCTTTCGCTTTTCAGTCATTTGATTGTTTATGGACATGTGCTTTTCGTGTTATTTTCTGTGGAGTTGTTTTTATTGTTTATAGCCATGTTCATGTTTTGGCCTTGTGTTTCACATTTTGAGTTTCTCGTCAGTACCTTGCTTGAGTCGTGTCATAGAACGAGTGCGTGTAGTGAACTGCCATAGCCTTGATTATCGTTGTACACAACCAGAGAGTCCACACTCGGAACGAGGGTTGTTTGGTGCACCAGAGAGTCCACACTCGGGACGAGGGTGTTTGTCGTGATCAATTGGCACCAGAGAGTCCACACTCGGGACGAGGGTTGACCAATTACACCAGAGAGTCCACACACGGGACGAGGGTGTCTTGCCGTGAGCTAGCCAGAGAGTCCACACTCGGGACGAGGGTTAGCGCTTAGTTCAAACCAGAGAGTCCACACTCGGGACGAGGGTTTGGTTTCTTCCATTGATCTCGTGATTATCGTTCATCCGGCAGTTCATTTATACGTAGATGTTCTAGTGTTCGTATTCGAGTTCGTATTCGTGTTCGAGTTTGTGTTCGTAGTCATTTGTCTTGTCCTTGTTCTTTCTTGTTTATCTTCTTGCGCATGATAAAACTATTAGATAGGCATGTATATTATGTATCTTGCTAGTCCTCTGAGGACTTGATGATCTCTTCAGGTTTAGCTGATTGCATGGAGTTAGCTAGTTGTTCTGGATGGCAGACGTGATGATACATTACGGAATTCAGGTATTGTTATTGAGTTTATTATCCGCTCGTGCTTTTCATTCCTTATCATGAAATATCATGTTCCTTGTTTCAGTTGTAGACTCTTGTTATATTCCTTAGAGTCTTATCGGACATTTATGCTAGTGGGCTGCAGACCATGACCCATAGTGTTCATTCATATTTATTCTTCTTATTATGGAATGAGATATATATTGCGTTGCCATGATTTGGCAGTAAACCATAGCCTTGACAGCGTTTACGTATTCGAGATGGGCTGGAGTCCGTTCGATGCGTAGCTGGGCTTGGACACGCTTCGTATCCGAAAAGCGGGTACGGGTCGTGACAACCTCTAAGCTCTCTATTTTCCTCGTATGGTCCTTAGCACAAAAGTAGGAAGTATGTCGTGTCATCTGCAACGATCCAGTCATGAAAGGAGCAAAGTACAACCATATTGCATTTATGTAACTTAATACAAAATAAGCTAGACAAGTAGAGATGCGGTAGAGAATAAAGGAAACATGTACATGAACTGGAAACAATAAGCATGCACAAAAAACTACTAGCATGAACATGTATGAATAAGACAACTGGAACATGAACAAGTAAAACTAATCAAACAGTGATTTGAAATACTTTTTGACATGTGAACGACTGGGCTAATACGACACATCATACGATGGCTATCTACATTTTTGGTACGGCCAACCCATATGTGAGGTGTATGACTTAGCTATCCACATTAAACATTTATTGGGATTTGTTCACACGTCTACTTAGCATTTTCCCTCCCGACTCACCAAACAGTCAATAAACGAGCATTGATACAATCAAGCCTATCGTATCACAATCGTGTCTCAACAGGATATCAAATGGAAAGACAAGCATTATAATATACTAGAAACATAAAGCAATAGTGTAGTTGCCTCAAGTTAAGTAGCAGTTGACGTGTGCGACACAATCTTGATTTGGTTGAAAGTTATCGTCGTTATGACTAACCATGACCAAATCGGTAAATTACCGATCAAATATGAGTTCAATGAATTAAATAAAATATTAAACAAATTTTTAAATTTTTGAAAAATTTATATGTTGTAGATCTTTGTGTCAGCTTTCCAAACTTCAAACGGATCATAAAATATAGTTCGAGATCTCCCGAAATCTCGAAATAGTACACGTGTCAATTTTTGTACAACCGACACTTAAATAAATTTCCAGAAATTTATGTTAATAATTACAGAAAATAAAATATAGATTTGGAAATCTAACCTCGATACGGTTCTAACAAAAAATTGGAGGTAAAACAGAGTCCGAAGTTGGTCGTAACGGCTTCGCGAAGTTTCTATAACTTAAAAAACGAGGCTGAAATTTATGAATAATTTTGGCCTATTTTGGATGAAAAATAGAGGAATTTTAGAAAAGAAAATATGGGAGATGACATAGTTCAATAGGTTTATATAAAGGATAGTCATTACTTAATTAGGATTATATTTGAAGGGTTTTGGTTTTGGGAGAAGAATAAGGACTCTTTAAATAGATGGAGTTTGACTCATAATTTCCTAATTTGTAAGGGTTAAAAATCTACTGAATAAATCTTTCTATTAAATTCAAATCAAATCAATCTCAAAACTATATGGATCAAATCTCAATCTACTATTGATCATAATAATAATTTGGTTTGTGAGAAAAAGTAAATGGAGGCTTCCCTTTATATAGGAGATGGAAGATTTCCTAAAAAGGAAGGATTAGATTCAATGAAGTAAATCCTACCATGAATTAAATTAGATTTGACCAAATCCCAATCCATAATTAATCATAATAATATTACTTTAAAATAATATGTAATATTTTAAATAATCTTTAAATAGATTTCATAAAATAAAATATCAAAAATATTGATAAAAATAATTCAAATATTCCTAGATATATAATTTCACAAACACAAATCTCATCTAAAATAATATAGCAATAAATTAAGACTAAATCCAATCATAATTTAGAATTGACCACATCTAAATCCAATAATATCTAATAATTCAATAATATTTAAAATAAATTTTTTGTAAATATAAAATTAAACATAATTGATAGTAGAAAATTAATAAGTTTAAAAGTATATCTTTTTATAAAAATAAAATCAAATTTAGAAAATTGTTTAACAAATCCCTTCGTCAATACAAATATCTTTTATAGAATTAAAAAATAAAATTTATTTTCTAACTAGAAAATATATAAAACAAAAAATTAAATAAATTAAAATTTAAAAAAAAATTGGAAAGTGGGCTTACAAATCTACCCACCTTAGAAAATTTTCGTCCTCGAAATTTCAAAGGATACAATTAGGCACGATTAACAATATAATCAAAAATGATACGATAACGATCAAAATAGGTTAGGCATAATCGTGTATTGGATCGAGAGCTCAAAAAAGATATGATTTGACACGATCAAAATATAGTCGAAAATGGTTAGTCAAAACCTAGGCATGGATAAGGATAGAATCAAAATATGATTTTCTCAACAAGAAAAGTCATTAGGCACGATTATCTATTAACCAAAATCATTCAAACACGATTATAGAATCAAAATCTAGAAAAAGATGCAAATTTGCTTGATCGAAATATAATCAAGATAGTCTAGTCGCAATAAAAATCGTTTAAGAATGATCAAATCGAAATCATTTCGGCACAATTCGCTATTTAACCCAAATAATTTAGGCATGATTATCAAATCTATATATGATTATGTATCTAGTGAAAAGCAATCAAAATAGGTTTAAAAGATGACTAGGAAACCTAATAATAATATGAAAATAAAAGATAAGAAAGAAAGAAAAAGATAAGAACTAAATCAAATTCAAGTGAGGGTGCATGAAATTGCGAACCATAAAAATCAATAGTCATATGCCAAAAAGGATGTAGTCTCTATAATATTCGAAAACCATAAGCACATCCGAAGTCATTTTATCGAGAATTTATGCCTCGCCAGTGTACATCTGGCTGCAGTAAACCCTTGGTTCCATGACTCAAATAAGAATACGGTATCGAATGCTTATCAACTCTATCCAATATTGACATAACAACTCAAAGATCAAAATAAGGCAATTGGACATAGTTTTGCTACTATTCGATAACCTACGGTTACTTGAAGTTACTTCAACTTAGGGGTCATGCCTTGCCAGTGCGCTGTTTGCTGCAGTGAACCCGCGGTCTCCATAATTCAAATAATGGGGACAATACGCATCTGCCTTACTATTGTAATCGAAAATTATTTCAACTATATCCATAATAATTTCAAATGAGCTTCTAAAAATTCAAACAAGTTGATCATGATAGAAAAAGTGTAAGTATCTGTCCTTGAAGTGAAAATATCAATTTTGAAATCAACGAACGATCGAAGACGAGAGAAATATAAATCATATATATCTTGAATTTCAAAAAAATGACTCAGAATAAATATATGGATAATTGAATCAAGTTAGGCTCAAAACTCAATAGATGGAAATGAAATATTGACTCTTAGAAAGAAAAAAATAATTACTATAGCCAATGGGAATTAAATACAAACTTTACGATAGGATGATAATGATTAGAGGGAAAAAATAAGAATGCCCAAATAATCATGATTAGGAATCGAATCCTAGGAAGTCCTAATTTACCAAGCGAATAGTTTACCCACCTTTGATCTTACCATCGTGTCAAAACACAATAGTACATTCCTCTAGGAAATTTCTCAAGTTATCTAATAGGGTTTAGAATTCAATAAATCCTGGGCTAAATCACATGGCCTATGCAGCAACCTTAACTACCTGTAGTGCCCCGATCCGCAAGACGTATTATGATGGCTGGTTGGCTCGATGAAGCCTTGTTGGACTTAGGATTATTCGGAAGGATCATGTCACACTCACTCTTCAATTTCAAGGGTATTTTAGTAATTTTGATTATTTGAATTTTTATGATTTTTATTTGAATTTTTATCTATTTATTAATTAGATTGATTGCAGTGTGATTTGATTGGTTGTAGACTGGTGACTTGGTATTATAAGTAGTTTGACCTTAGTCAACCTTCACTAGAAGCCTAATAATGTAATTAAAATCCACATTTTGGTTTTTAAAAAATTATTTAGATTTAATCTCTATTTTTGGAGTGGTTTGAATGATTTTAAGTCATTTTTGCATTAAGCCTTTTTTTGACATGGGCCTTCTTACAACTTGAGAGTGCTTGGCCCATGTGTAAACCCTAACCCTAATATCCCCTCCTATGGTCGGCCACAGCAGCCCCCTTCTTTTCACTTTTGTGAGAAAGCACGTAGCCTCCAAGTGAAACCCTAATAGATCTCCTCCTCCAAAAATCCAATTTCTTCATCTGGAGTCCGTTTCTCCCCAAACGAACTCCGTTGCACTCGTCTATAAGAGGAGGATCTGCTGGAGTATGACTAACAAGGAGGCGGAGGCAATTGCTAGAGGGGAATCGACCGACACGGCGATCGAGGGACTCCGTTTATTGAGTTTTTGACACTCAATAGGTAAACCCTTTTCTACCATAGCTATTCTGAATTTTCTTTCATAATTGCATCCATATAGGTACCCTTGACATGTCCCTGACGTTTGGTTTGGTTTTGACTTCGTTTGATAGCGGTATCGGACACGTATCGGTATCACGTTGCACGTGCTCGGCAAAATGCCACTTAGAATTGAAAAGTGTTAATTTTCAATTCTGTTTTCATAAAATCCTTCCTTATATGATTTGTAACAACTTTTGTGAAGCCGGATCGAAATCGACACAATTTCGGCATCCGAACGGACACGGACACGCGTGCACGATATCCCGTGCACGGTCCCGTGCACGCCCTGCAGTCTGTGCATCATAACTCGATGCATAGAGCTCTGTCTTGCAGGAAATTTTACAGCACGTAGGGGCAACCTCTGCCCACATGTCCGTAAAATTTCACGATATTTCGTCGAGCGAGCGGAGAAATCGCGTGCACTGGTCAGCTGAACTGTGCACTCGGGCTAAAATTCGTCGCTGACACGGCCTTCGTACGCGAACACGGCACATAGAGGACCCATACCAGGAGTTGGAACACGTGTCCCGATACCTAGAATATCCAGGGACTAAATCCCGAGTCGTGGTGTGGCCCGACGCGCGAGCCACGAGCGACGAACCGCATGCACGAGCATGCACGCGCGCGCAGGCCACTTGCGGTTGCGCGAGCTGCTGTTTCAGTCGCTGCGACTTCGTGTCATGTCGACATGTCCTAGACCTACCCGTGACCTACCTAGCCGTGTGCACGAGCACGAGGCTTCTCGTTGTGCGTGTGACGCGCAATCGAGCGAGAACGCTCTCTTCGACACGCGGTAATCGGGTTTTTCGATACACGTTCTGTGGACACAACACGGACACGATTTTGGACCCGTGAGTACCCGAGCACATCACGTAGGTTGAGGCCAACATGTACGCCGAGTTTTGCGGGTTGATTGGGTATTTTGCGTTTTGAGTCGTTTTGTCGAAATTGGGTTTTTCGGGTTCAAAGTTTTGAATAGAAATGTGATTTTTTGATCCTTTGACTTTTAATCGGTATTTTCTGATTTGTTAGTTCATAAATGATTTAGAACTTGCGGGAAGTGATACGCAGAATTTTTACTTAATTATTTGCTCTTTTCAAGCATATATGAGTTTTCTACTTGTAGGCATATATATATATATATATATATATATTATATATATATATCTATATATATATCATGAATATGTTATGTATAGAGTCACGACCCACACCCACTTTCGGATACGAAGCGTGTCCAAGCCCAGATACGCATCGAGCGAACTCCAGCCCGACTCGAATACGTAAACGTTTCAAGGCTATGATGTACTGCCAAATCATGGCAAACAAATCTATATTTCAATCCATAATAAGAATATGAAACATGAATGAACACTATGGGTCGTGGTCTGCAGCCCATAGCATAAATGTCCGATAAGACTCTAAAGAATATAACAGAGAGTCTACAACTGAAACAAGGAACATGATATCTCATGATAAGGAATGAAAAGCACGAGCGGATAATAAACACAATAACGGTACGTGAATCCCGCAAGAACCGCAAATCCTCCGCCATCCAGAACTACTAGCTAACTCCATGCAATCGCTAAACCTGAGGAGATCATCAGGTCCTCAGAGGACATAGCAGATACATAATATACATGCCTATCTAACAGTTTTATCATGCGCAAGGAAATAAACAAGAAAGAACAAGGATAAGACAAAGGACTACGAACACAAACACGAAAACTAGAACAACTACTTATAAATGAACTGTCGATGAACGATAATCACGAGATCATGGAAGAAACCAAAACCCTCATCCGGTGTGGACTCACGGGTTTTGAAATAAATACTAACCTCGTCCGAGTGTGGACTCTCTGGTTAGTACTAACCCTCGTCCCGAGTGTGGATCTCTGGTTAGTTACGGTAAGGCACCCCTGTCCCGAGTGTGGACTCTCTGGTACAAACTACTACCTCGGTCCCGTGTGTGGACTCTCTGATGTAAACACCCGTCCGAGCGTGGACTCTCTGGTGAAGTCAAGTCAGTCAAGTCTACACCCTCGTCCCGAGCGTGGACTCTCTGGTGCAAATATTCGACATCCTAGTCCCTAGCGTGGACTCACGAATGTAAACAGATCAAGGAAAACACCCTCGTCCCGAGTGTGGACTCTTGGTGCCAAAAAAAAAAATGTCAAGGATTTAAGCAGTTCACTTACATGTCCTTGTTCTATGACAGACTCAAGCAGGTACTGACGAGAACTCAAATGTGAAACACAAGGCCAAAACATGACATGGCTATAAACCAATAAAAACAACACTCCACAGAGAATAACACGAAAGCACATGTCCATAAACAATCAAATGACTGAAAAACGAAAGAAAATGTATGTAAGTGAAACTGTAGAGGAAGGCAAGGTATACTTGCCTAGTGGCAGCGCGAAGAACCAAAAGAGACCGTCAACTGGTACGCATAAAGTCAAAATCCCATTGTCTCGAAAGCCGAGGAAACAATCGAAAAATTATGGAGCGAGTAGATCGCAATCCGGCCGCGAAGTCCCCATTGCTGCAACTGCTGCTGTTGCTATTAAGTCCTAACGCGCGCGCCTGGTCCGGCCTTGCCACGCGGCGGCGGTGGTCCCGTTGGCGCGGCCGCTGGGTGGTTCGCCCAGCGCTGGGGTTGGCGGCGTCGATCTAGTCTAGGGTTTTGTTCTCTCGTCTATCGATTTTCCGATAGTATATATACAAAGAACAGGAACGACCCGTTGGGAGCAGGCTTTGCTCGGGTTCGAGCATTAGGGGGGAGGGGATGTTGCTCTTTGCTGCTATTCAGTTGGTTTGTTGCTTTACTGGGCTGGGATAGAGGCTCGCTAGGATCTCTGTGGCCGGGCTGCCACTGTTTCTAACTCATAAAATTTCTTTTTCTTATTCTATATTCTTTTTAATTACTAACATGCTTATATATATCTATATATTCATATATAAATATGTACACGTACACGTATATATATTTCTACACATATATATACACACACAAACAATATTATATATATTTATATATACATACCAATATACACGTATATAATATTTATTTATACATACACATATACGCCTTATGTATATATATCTATATATATACATTCACATATAATATATATATATATATTTTTTTTTATATCTATATATATACATTCACATATAATATATATATCTATATATATATATATATATCTATATATATATATATATATATATATATATATATATATTAAATATATATATATATATATATATATATATATAATATATATATATATATATATACAATATATATATATATGATCAATAAATATTATATATATATATACACATATACTCATAATTTATATATATATACACATACCAAAAATATGATCAATAAATATTAAGTATAATTAACATTTGAAATTCAACCCTTAATTTTATATTTAATATCTACAATAAAATAATAATAATAATAATAAGAATAATAACAAAAATTCGATAAACCAATAGTGGTGTGTATACCACCAGGCACAGTCTAATAATCCCAAAAATGTATAGGGCCTATTATATACAAATATCATTGAATATAAACAAATAATAATATATATAATATTTAATTAAGAATACTTAGAAAATATTCATTGTATTATTAAAACAGAATACGACACCATCATACCAAAATACATCGACACGAATGTCATTGGACGTCCCGCATGACTACATGGGCTTGGGCTTGGTACGGGTCCAGTCCGGGCTGGTTCGGTACAATTGGGTCGCTACGAAGTCAATAAATTTAATAATACATAATTAAACTATTTATAATGGCCATGTTATAACTTGGTCTGGTTTTCTTAGTTAGGACATTACTATGTCTCGACCTTCCCCTACCATGACTAAACACCAGTCAAAGCACGCCACTGAGCTATCCGTGCCATGATTCCTAGTCACCTTGTACTCCAAATCTCAACTATGGCTAAAATCATCTACCGTAATAATTAACTATTTAATCATTTAATAAACTTCTAAAAGTCACCATTTAAATCAAAATAAATAATAATAAAAAATTTCCAAAAATTTTCGGGAAGGGGAGCTACAAATCTACCCACCTTAAAAAATAATTTCGTCCTCGAAATTCTAATTCATAACTATGCCTTAAAAATCAAAATCGACTATTACCTTAGTCTCCTTAATTTAACTTCTCCAAAAATATTTTATAGCCTTCTCCAGCCATTTGTAATTATGAAGTCTCGAGAGCTTCTACCCACCTTGGTCACACTACTCCGTTGAAACATAGGTCGCTAATCTTATAATCTTCTAACTAGTGGCTACTAATTCTACCAAAAATATCTAGAACATATGGTACCTATAATCCCTCATATATAAACAACCAATATTCATAGTCAAGAAATATATACTATATTTTAAGGATTCCTAATAAATTCTAGACAGCACGATCGTTCGTCGCTCCGAGATAGGAAGGGACGAGAATCAATAGTACGGAAAGAGAGAGAGATAATCGAGAGCAATTATGGAGTTTTAAAGACAGAGAATTTCTAGAAGAATTTTCAAGGCAGTGTGGATTGAGATTTTTAAGGTTTAGTCATTGTCGCAGGCTCGTACCAGTACAGTTACGTAACCGGTACGATATGCTCTGACCTGCATGGGCCACCAAAAAAACTTGTCACGACCCGCACCCGCTTTCGGATACGAAGCGTGTCCAAGCCAGCTACGCATCGAGCGGACTCCAGCCTGACTCGAATACGTAAACGCTGTCAAGGCTAGATGTACTGCCAAATCATGGCAACAAATCTATATCTCAATCACAATAAGAATATGAAACATGAATGAACACTATGGGTCGTGGTCTGCAGCCATACTAGCATAAATGTCCGATAAGACTCTAAGAAATAACAAGAGTCTACAACTGAAACAAGGAACATGATATCTCATGATAAGGAATGAAAAGTACGAGCGAATAATAAAGACAATAACGGTACCTGAATCCCGCAAGAACCGCAAATCCTCGCATCCAGAACTACTAGCTAACTCCATGCAATCGCTAAAACCTGAGGAGTCATCAGGTCCTCAGAGGACATAGCAGAATATAATATACATGCCTATCTAACAGTTTTATCATGCGCAAGGAATAAACAAGAAAGAACAAGGACAAGACAAATGACTACGAATACAAACACGAACACTAGAAAACTACTTATAAATGAACTGTCGGATGAA
>JANAVB010042019.1:6746018-6766018 GCA_029216955.1 Iris pallida | reverse complement strand
TCTAAATCACGTAGATAGTTACAGTTCTCTATTATCATAGTCTATCTAGTCTTGATATTCTCTCTCCTGTTGATTTCTTTACAGCGTTTCATGTATAATTTTCTATAGCTTGCTTTATATGTCCAACCTGATATGAACTGTTGTGAGAGATATGTGCTCGTTCCGTCCTGATTGGACATGTTAAAAATTTACAGGTGATGATGAGGAGTACTGCCCTACTTATTATGGCCCTGGCTTAGGTGACACTGGTGACGTGGACCCTCAGGAGGATCCAGCAGTCGCTGAGGACTTGCCCATAGTCTAGCTGAGACTTTAGTATCTTATTGTCTTTTTATTTGAGATATTATGAGTTGTACTTTGAGATTTTGTTCTGGTGGTTACCAAGACTTTTATTATATCTGTGACTCTCTTGAGATTTATTCATCTATTCCATCTTAGTTGGTGATTGAGTTACTTATTATTTATTCTCCATTCGGAGCATATTCTAGACTGTGTTCGATATTGTGACCCAGGACAGCGTTCTACCGCCGACACTGCGGCTGTCACGCCCCGCTTCCCGGATGGAAGGGTGACGTCATAACACATCCCCAGGCTACGCGCCGAATTCGCGATTGTGCCTGTAAACATCAGCAGAATGGAAATACAAGGAAATACATGGTATTGAAATATAGTGTAGCAATTTACAGGGAACTTTTCCAACAATACTATTACAGATTATTACAAAAATAGAATTGCAAATGACAACGATACTGCTGGTCCTAATTGTGGATAGCCAGACAGTTACTCCTCGTTGTAATGCGGCGATACTTCGGCGGAGGCGTCTTCTTCTTCTTCACCTAGTGAACAAATACTAGGTCGTTTAGAAAACGACGAGCAAGTCCTCGGCCAAGAACGGTAAAAGTTAAACAATAATGAAGATGAGTTTTAAAAGAAGAGACATGGTATACTAAATTGCACTGCTATATATATATATATATATTTTAGTAAAACATGAATGAAGATCAATGTCCTACTCCATGAATAATAAGACTTCCGAGCTTCCCTTGAGCTTTAATAGGAATGCTTCCCTTGAGCAATTAATGACACTGCCTACTTATAATAGACAGCGTTGTTTTCTGGAGTAAGACTTGAAGATATGCAGTTTTGAGAACAATGCTCGAAAATCCCTAAATATTTCCCGTGAACAATCCGTTAACCTGGGATCAGGCTGTGAATTCCGAGCCTCCCTTGGGCTAAATAAAGGACATCTATTGATGTTACTGTCAGATAGATGTTGAGCCTCCCTTGGGCTGCATCCTAGTTGAAACTAGATGCACGGATTTCAGAGATTTCAGAATACTGATCAGCTTTTTTTGTTATTTATGTTACGGGATATCTAGGGATATTCGGTTGTTCTCCCTCCCAAATGCCTCCTAAATTCAGAAATTTCCAAAAAATTTCCGAAGGTCGGAAATTTGTCTATCTCCTAAATTTTTCAAAAATTTCGGCAGAGTCTCCTTTGTATGTAGGAGCCCCGAAAATTTAAAGAAACAATTTTTATAATGACAGAAAAATATGGGCTCGCCGACCCCTTCGGTGGAGCAACTCTCAACACCGGAACCACGCAAGTAAGTATTGGGCTCGCCGACCCCTTCGGTGGAGCAACTCTCAACACCGGAACCACGCAGGGAATAAAAGAGCAAGAGGAATTGGAGATTTATACCTGAGCAAGCATGGTTACCTTTCCTTTGGCAATAGATCAACTTGCGGCTTGCTATTAGCTTTGCAATTTGTCACATAGAGCAAATTTTATTCAACTATGTAAGACTTATAACGTATAACTATAGTGTACAGGTATATATATATGTATGTAGATATATATATATATATATATATATATATAAGATATAATATATATATAGATATATATTAGATATAATATATATATATAATATACATATATATGTATGTAGATATATATATATATATATATTAGATATTATATATATATATTATATAATATATATATGTATATATATATATATATTATATATATATATATATATAGATATATATATATATATTATATATTATATATATACGTATAGTATGACGGAATTTAAACCAAATGAAACTCTTCCATAATATATGCATGAAGCAGGAGAATAAAGGAAATAAACGGGAATTATTTCTAAATTACACCAAATTGAGTAACCATGTAGTGAGTAGAGAGAAGCAGGGTCCTTTTTACCTTTCCGGTGTACGGTCCAGTTGTTCAGTTCCAAATTTTTATGACAACTTACCATTGGAGAGTCCCATATGTTCATTTGTGTTTGTTTGTTCATGGAGAGTCCAATAGTTCATGTCCATAAATCGCAAGTCCAAAGTCCGTGTTCAAAATTGATTTCTCTACTTGTGTCTATTCGATTATTCACTTATTCGAAATATCATACCACAAATATTTAATACTTTTGTTTATGTCAAATTAAATATTTACTAGAAATTAGAATTTACAACATTTTAATATATCTTGACTTGATTTAAATATTATTAAATTCAGAATTAACTAAACAAAATTCAGAGATATTATCTTAACTTATATTTAAATCTTATGATATGAATTTTCAGATTTTTAGAAGATTAAACCATATACTTCAATTTTCTGGTATTACCAAATTATTTATGAAACTATAATTTCAGAATTTTTTCATGAAGATAAAAGAATAAATAAAATTTTCATTAACCTAGATGGAAAAAAACTTGAGAAGAAGAAGGAGGTGAGGACTTGCCTTGGGTTGAGAATGTCCTAACCTTCTTCACAAATCCTAATTAGAACCCAATAGCAAAATAATACTTTGTTAGTAACCTAACCTAGTTGGAATTGAAACAAAATATAAGGATTGAGGAAGAAGAAGTAGTTACCTAGGTTTTTCTTGGAGTTTGAGTGAAGAATGAGAGGAAGAGATGAAGATGATGGAGTGGAGGATGAGGAGGTGACCGGGAGGGGCGGCCGACGGCGGCAGCGGGCGGCGGGCGGCAGCAGGCGGCGGCGGGCGGTGCTCCGGCCGCAGCAGCAGCGGCAGTAGGTGGCAGAAGGGGGGGTCGGGTGAGTGTGGGGGGGGGTGTGTGTTTTTGTTTTTTTTTTTTTCTTTTCCTCTCTCTCTCCCCTCAAGTGTGTGTGTGTGTGTTTATATAGGAGAGGAGGGGGTTGAGGTGCTGGTGGTGTTGGGTGTGTGTTTGTGTGTGGGGGAGGGAAAAGAATTTAATGGGGGGAAGTGGTGAGGTGTATTCTTTCTCCACTCTTCTAGTGTACACATAGCATGACATGTGTCATGCCATGAAAAAGTTCTATTTAATTTAAAAAAAAAAATTTTTTTGAAGCAAAAATAATTGATAATAATAATAAATATAATAAAAATAATATAATAAGAGTATGACAAGTCTACTCCCCTTAGAAAAATTCCGTCCTCGGAATTTGAAATAACTAGTACAACGATTGATTGCTAACCTGGATTAGGAAATAGATACGGATATTGCTTCCGCATGTCTTCCTTCTCCCAAGTTGAATCTCCAGGTGAGTCCTTGCTCCATGCGACTCGTACTAATGGAATGACCCGATTGCGGAGTACCTTTTCTCTTCGATCCAAGATCCCAACGGGTCGCTGTTCGATCCGTAGTGTAGGTCCAACGGTAATTTCTGAATGATCGAGTATATCTTGGATCAGACACATATCTTCGTAATTGGGAAATGGAATACATTGTGGACTCCCCTAGTGTTGGGGGTAAGGCAAGCCGATATGATACATTCCCTACTTTCTCCAATATGTCGAAGGGCCCAATGTATCTCGGACTCAGTTTTCCTCTGGTCCCAAATCTGATGGTTCCCTTGGTTGGTGAAATCTTCAGAAAAACATGATCTCCCGGTTGAAATTCCAGTATTCTTCGATGCTTATCAGCCCACATTTTTGTCTGTCCTGGGCTGCTTGCAAGTGACTTTTTATTATCTTGACTATGTCCACAGTTTGTGTCACCAGTTCTGGCCCTAACAATTGTCTTTCTCCTACGTCGGTCCAGCATACCGGCGATCTGCACTTTCTACCATATAGTGCTTCAAAAGGAGCCATTTTGATACTATCATGATAACTGTTGTTGTATGAAAATTCTACCAGATGTAGATGATCATCCCATGCTCCTCCAAAATCTAAAGTACAAGCTCTCAGCATGTCTTCTAGTGTCTGAATGGTTCTTTCAGACTGGCCGTCTGTTTGGGGGTGTAGGCGGAGCTAAATTTCAATTGAGTACCAAGGTTTTCCTGCAAGCTTTTCCAGAAGTGTGAAGTAAACCGGGTATCTCTATCCGATACTATACTCACAGGTACTCCATGCTGACTGACAATCTGTTTCATGTACATTTCTGCCAGTATCTCTGTTGACTGTCCAACTCGAAAAGAAAAAACGAGCGGACTTTGTAAGTCTATCTACAATGACCCAAATAGCATTATTACCCCTTTGGGTCCTAGGCAGTCCTGTCACAAAATCCATTGTGAGATGCTCCCACTTCCATTCTGGTATGGGCAATGGCTGAAGAAGTCCGGCTGTCCTTTGATGCTCTGCTTTCACTTGTTGACAGACGAGACATCTAGACACGAATCTGGCGACTTTCTCTTCATTCCGTGCCACCAAAACGTCTGTCTCAAATCTTTATACATCTTAGTGCTGCCCGGATGAATAGAATATTGTGAGTTATGGGCTTCTGTCATGACCTCCGTTCTCAAATCTCCACTGGGTACACATAACCGATCTCCGAATCTTAGCGATCCGTCCGGATGCTTTCTTATCCCGGTCTGGAGTCCTGCTTCTGTTTGTTTCCAGATTTTCTGAAGTTTTGGATCACTTGGTTGGGCTTCCTTAATTCTATCTATTAAGGAGGATTGCACTTGCAAGTTTTGCCATATCCCTTCGATTATCGGGCATATTACTTCAATTCCCATTTTCCTCAAATCCTCAAGGATTTCCTTGGGTGTATTTAGAAAGAAAGCTTCAGGTCTTCTACTTAGGGCATCGGCCACTTTATTAGCCTTGCCTGGGTGATATGTTAGCTCCATATCAAAATCCTTCAGTAACTCCAACCATCTTCTTTGTCTCATATTGATCTCCTTTTGTGTGAAGACATACTTTAAGCTTTTGTGATCGGTGTAGATTTTGATTCTTTCTCCGTATAAATAGTGTCTCCATAACTTGAGTGCAAACACCACTGCTGCAAGTTCGAGATCATGAGTTGGATAATTTCTTTCATGTGTTTTTAATTGTCTGGATGCATATGCTATAACTCTTCCGTGCTGCATCAGTACACATCCTAAACCCTTTCCTGATGCATCACTATATATCTCATATCCACCCGAACCAGATGGTAATGCCAATATCGGGGCTGAAATTAATCTTTTTTTAATTCATCAAATGCTGCTTGACATTTCTCTGTCCAGTTAAACTTTTCTTCTTCGGGTAAGACGGGTTAAAGGTTCTGCAATCCTTGAAAAATTCTCTACGAATCTTCGGTAATAACCAGCCAACCCCAAGAAACTTCTGATTTCCGCTACGGACTTAGGTGTCGGCCAAGACTTAACTGCTTCCACTTTCTTCGGGTCTACCGAGATACCTTCTCCACTGACAATATGCCCTAGAAATGGTATTTGATCCAGCCAAAATTCACATTTACTAAGCTTGGCATATAATTTTTCCTCCCGCAAAGTTTGCAATACTATCCTCAAGTGCTTTTCATGCTCCTCTTCACTTTTGGAGTATATAAGAATATCATCAATGAATACAATCACAAATTTGTCCAGATATTGATAAAATACTCGATTCATCAGGTCCATAAATATAGCTTGCATTTGTAACCCGAATGGCATAACTAAGAATTCGTAATGCCCATACCGAGTTCTAAATGCAGTCTTTGGAATATCTTCCTTCTTTACCTTTACCTGATGATATCCGGACCTTAAATCAATTTTTGAAAATACCCTTGCTTCTCCCAACTGATCAAACAATTGATCGATCCTAGGTAAGGGATATTTATTCTTGATGGTAACCTCATTCAAAGCCCTATAATCAATTACTAGGCGTAGGGTACCATCCTTCTTTTTCACGAATAATACCGGTGCACCCCATGGCGAAGCGCTAGGCTGAATAAATCCCTTGGATAATAATTCTTTTATTTGTTTGTTTAACTCAGCCAGCTCCTCCTTGTTCATTGGGTATATCTTTTTGGCTATGGGTGCAGCTCCAGGTATTAAATCTATAGAAAATTCTACAGCTCTATCTGGGGGTAGCCCTGGCAATTCTCTGGAATACGTCCTTAAATTCTTCTACTACCTTGGGAAAGGTTTTTCTGCCACTCCTTGCAGCAGTACTGGCAATTCAAATTTCTCCAATTCTTCTGCATTGAATTCATTCTGGTCCCTTACAAATTCACAAAATTCTCCGTCAGGGAGTTGAAAAGAAATTTCCCCTGACCGCAATCTATGTTGGCTGATGTTGCAGTTAGCCAATCCATACCCAATATTATATCATAGTTGCTTGTTGGGAAAACGAGCAACCGGGTACGAAAAGCTCCTCCACCCAATTTTATGGGACATCTACTACATACCCGACTGATTTCTACTACTCCATTACCGGTGAGGACTTTCAGTGATTTAGGCAAAGGTTGTGATTCTATTTCACGTTGTGATATAAAGATGCTATAAATGAATGGGTAGCCCCGGAATCAAATAATACTGATGCTGGATATGCAGAAATTAAAATAGTACCTGAAATTACTTCTCGGGAATACTAACGTCTTCGGCTCCCATCACAAATGCTTGCCCTTGCTTATTCCTTTTCTTGTTATTATTTTGGGCTTGAGTCGCCCGTTGTGCCTGTTGAAATTGATATGCCTGAGGTGCATAGGGCGGCCTGTACTGATTTCCATAAGCCATGGCTGCTTGTGACGTTGGTGCCTGCATCATAGGTCGAGGTTGGGTTCCTTGAACTGGAGGTCGGTCGTATCCCTGATTGTAGCTTTGTGTGATTGCTCCAGTTGCAGGCATTTGAGGCATTGATGGGTTGGATGATTACCTGCCCCACATTTCAAACAGAGCCCTAATCTTCTCCTACATACATTTATCTTATGGCCTGGTTTATGGCAGTAATTACAGACAACGGATCTGTCTTGATTGCCATTCTGAGGACGCTTAGGCGGTCCCTGCCAATGGTTCTTGTTGGAGGATGCCCCCTCCTCAAAAGTCCTCTTAGGTTGTGGAGACCGGAAAGGTTGTTCTTCTTTTAGTATCCTTTCTTGGTCTCGAGCAGCTTTGTTGCTTCTGAAAATGTTCGGCACCTATAAGAGGCGACCCTACTTTTCAGTTGGGTCCCAAGTCCTTCTACGAACCTGGATATCTTTGTGTCTTCATCTGCTATCATGTTGGGGGCAAATCGACTAAGCCGGGAAAATTCCGCACGTACTCATCAACTGTACGTCTTCCCTGTTTCAGGTAGTTGAACTGCCGTTCTAATTCTATCCGCGCAGACTTGGGATAGAACCTGTCTTCGAATTTCTTCTTGAATTCCGCCATGACATGTCCTCTCCGAATCTTCTGGGTACTCAGCGCTCCACCAGTATCCAGCAATGTCCTCCAGCTGGATGCGGATTGCTGGCACCATGTCCTCAGGCTTAACTTTGGCAGCCTTCATTAAGCCTTCAATGGTTCTCAGCCATTGACTTGCTTCCATTGCATTTTCAGTCCCTTTAAACTTGGGCGGCCTAAGATCCCTGAATTCTTTTAAGGTTTTATCCTTGGTATTATTTGAATTCTGCATTTGTTCTAGAATCGTAGCATTTGTGGCATGGGCAGCATTGGCCTGTTGACTATTGGATTCTAGGAGTTGCTGGAATAATCGGAACATGTCTGTCACGGTTGGCTCAGTCGACGTTTGAGATTGTGTATTGTTTGATTGATCGTGATTGTCCATATCCTGAAATAAAGACACAATCCCTCAGGAATTATTTCGGCTCACAATGTTTATTCATAACAAGGCATACAGCAGAGTCATATATATCATTAAAAGAGAGTATTACAAAAAGTGGTTCCCACTCTCAACTTTACATTTGTTTACATCCATTTCCATCTAACCTACTTATGTCACTCCACCTCCCCAAAATGTGACACAGTATCTATCTTTAACTATCCTTTCTTGTATACACATCTGCTGATTTCAAAATACCACACAGCACAAAAAGATTCCTTCTTTACTGTACATAATGTCGGTTAGGTTTTTCTTATTCTATGGCCTCGATGATGATTCTGTCCTCAGTGAGGATGTCAACTTCTGGATGGAGTCTTTCAAAATCATCTAAGGTACCCTCATATCCATGCAGTCCGATATAAATACGGTTTGGGTCTCGGACATGCAGGCAGTAAGTTATATTGGCCTGATATACTTCGGCTCCGTCTTCAATGTCCCTGACAATGGGACGCGTGACTGCATAGAATATTTGATAAACATGGATATCGTACCAGTCAGGTGCGTTCCACATTAGTCTGGCATAGCGCTGGTATAAGTATATAGTGTAATCACTTCCGTCCCATTCCAAACTTGGCATAAACAGATCCATTCCTACATTCATAGTATCTTTAAGAAAATATTTACCAAGAATAAAATATAGGAAAAGCATATTTATTTATAGATAGCATAACATGCTTCTGCTATATATATACATAAGCTACATACATTCATATGTTACTTACCTATTAGTGCCTAATACTTATTTTACATATCTCATTACATATATTCACACACACCCTATACAAAGTCAAGGATCTAATACTTGTTTACATAATTATATTTATACATCTTCTTCTTGCTGGAGGGTTTTCTAAATCCACATACGTCTTATATTTAGAATCCTTGCTTCTGGGTGGGCCTGCTTCCATTCTTCTAGTGTACCATTGCGTTCATTCTCTGGACCTTCCGATGGTTCTGCCTTGATTAATACATAAGTGTACTGTATTTAATATACTTTCCTTTCGTCCACTATATCTGTCACTACTGGGTACTTCAGCTCGTAGTGTACTCCATAAGCTTCTATCATTCCCCTTGGAGCTACTTTCCATATCTTCCTTACAAATGCATAATACTCATCCAGGCTATGACTATCGTTTCCTAATCTTGCAAAGGGCACGAAGCGGGACATGATCTACATTAAGAATTTCTTGAGTCAATATCCATTTACTAGGATTAAATAGTTGGCTAGAAAAGAGGTAATCAGCTACTAACTATTGATACCCCTCCTTAGAGATTCCTAGAGTATGATTTGGACTCGTCGTGCTCCTTATGATTCTATAACCTACGTTTTATCCGAACCTATATCCTATCCTAGATTTCCCATTCTTGCTGACCTGCATGGGCCACCACTTAAAGGACGTGTCACGTCCCGCTTCCCGGGTGGAAGGGTGACGTCATAACACATCCCCAGGCTACGCGCCGAAATTCGCGATTGTCGCCCGTAAACATCAGCAAAATGGGAAATACAAGGAGTTACATGGTATTTAAAATATAGTGTAGCAATATTACAGGGAACTTTTCCAACAATACTATTACAGATTATTACAAAAATAGAATTGCAAAATGACAACGATACTGCTGGTCCTAATTGTGGATAGCCAGACAGTTACTCCTCGTTGTAATGCGGCGATACTTCGGCGGAGGCGTCTTCTTCTTCTTCACCTAGTGAACAAATACTAGGTCGTTTAGAAAACGACGAGCAAGTCCTCGGCCAAGAACGGCAAAAGTTAAACAAAAGAATGAAGATGTAACTTTAAAAGAAGACATGGTATACTGAATTGCACTGCTATATATATATATATATATATATATATATATATATATATATGTAGAAAAAAAAAAATCAAACTGCGCCTAATTCATGAATCTGGGCAAACTGTGCCTAGTTTTCCGTCAACAGGGCAGACTGTGCCTAGTTTTCAGCCAGCTAGCCAAACTGCGCCTAATTCATGAATCTGGGCAGACTGTGCCTAGTTTTCCGTCAACAGGACAGACTGTGCCTAGTTTTCAGCCAGCTAGCCAAACTGCGCCTAATTCATGAATCTGGGCAGACTGTGCCTAGTTTTCCGTCAACAGGGCAGACTGTGCCTAGTTTTCAGTCAACAACAAACAGCGCCTACTTTTAACTCAAATGGCGCCCATTTCTCAATCAAACTCAAATAGTGCCTATTCAGTACTCAGAGAGGCGCGCTTCTCAAACCGCGCGTAGATCACATAATCATCATTATCTGATAGCACGGAAATCGAAGAGATATCTTATCATTACTCTGACAACACAGCATTCGAGAAAGATATGACAGCTGTCTAAACAGACCGTGCCTACATCAAAGAACTAGGCGCTATCAACAGACTGCGCCTACTTTTGACAATATCAAGCACACTTCGCAGATTGCGCCTACTTCTATCCAAACTCAGCACACTTTGCAGATTGCGCCTACGAAGAAGGCGCAGTTCAAAACAACATCAATTCAGAGCTTACCACGTGTCCCTGAAACAGGCGCACTTTGACTAATTCAACGTCTAACTACCACTCTACATGTCCAACACGTGTCCCACTAACTGTACACGACCAAGCGCATGTCAATCAAATAATGCCACGTGTCTAGAGCAGTTGGTGCACGTTCGTGATAATGGAGTGAAAACAGGCGCAGTTTGTTATACGTGCTCAAAACAGGCGCAGTTTGTCATACGTGCTCAAAACAGGCGCACTTCAACCAGGCACTCTCCAGAATAACTGCCCAAAACAGTTATTTCAGAACTCTATAAATAGAGTTTCGTTTCCATTCAACGGGGACAGACAAGATCAAGAAAAATTAGAGTTTTCGTCCAAGTGCTGCTGCGTTCTTCAGAGATTCAAGTCTTCAAAGTTCACATCGTCCAAGGGATAAAGCGATCATCATTCAGATCGGATTCCTATAGTTGTACTTTCCCAGAATTCTTGTAATATTCTTTACAAAGTTTGTGAAATAAAGATCATACTTTTGTTTTTGCAAACAAAATGGCGACTCTGCTGGGGACGACCTTTTCCTCTGATGAAAAGGTGACAACTCAATGTGACACAGCGTCTATCGGCTCGACGCAGAAGACTTTGGTCGTGAAAGTCGACCAAACGGCCTACGAAGCAATGATTAATGCACAAAGCACTCCTCGCCGCACTACGACTTCCGTCAAGAGCAAGACTCGCTCAGTGTGGGCTCCCAAGAACTCTGTTACTTCTCTAATGAAGGACACTGCCACTTCTTCGGCACAACCTGCTGTTTCTAAGACACCAGTGTCTATCTCTGGCAATCAGGCGCAGTCTGTTCTCTCTTTAGAGAAACAGGCGCAGTCTGCTGTCAAACCGTCTTTTGGCACAATTCATGTCAAAACAGCACAATCTCTGCCTGGCAATCAGGCGCAGTCTGTTCTCTCTTTAGGGAAACAAGCGCAGTCTGCCACCAAACCTTCTTCTGGCACAGTTTGTGCCAAATTGGCACAAGTCAAATCTTCTGCTGGCTGCTGCCCTGACTAAACAGGCGCAGTCTACTCAGGCGCAGTCTGCTCAGGCGCAGTCTACTCCAAATCACTCCAGAATCCAGAAATCCCAAACTGCTCAGACGCAGTTTGCTGAGGACAGTCCTTTGGCTGTTCCTTCTTCCATTCCATCAAAAGGAAAAGGCCCCTTGGTCTTCTCCCAATCTTCCCAAGCTCAAAACTTGAAAGATAACAGAGGGAAATGCTCTTTAGCTATCCCTTCATCTCAAAACAATGGGAAAGGTCCTTTGGCCTTTTCCAAGTCTTCTTCGGTTCTTATCAAGGAGGATCCAACTGATAGTGCTTCTGCACCTATTAGTACGAATATTCCCCTTAACAAGGGTTCTCGTACTAATCAGAGAGGTATTTTACCTACTCCCAAGGCAAATATTCAGGAATTGCCTAATTTGCGGATTTCACGATCCGAACAAGGCAAATTACAAGTTTCACAAACTGAGGTTCCCAGGGACGGTTTAAATGATTTACGGGCATATCTTAATAGAAAACCCCAATCAAAACCTACCTCTGTAAAACGCAAGCATGCTAAGATCAATTTGCCTCAGTATCAACCTTTTGAGGCAAGGAATCCTGACAATTACGCCAATCAGATGAGTACCTCTCTTTATACTCATGGAATCGAACGTTTACGAAATCGGAATCATGTTCCAAATGTCCTCTATGAGTATATCCCTGCTACTTCTTCTCATCCCGTTGTCTCTGATCTTCGGGATCATCTCAGGCAGAAACGGAATATCACCCCCAGTTCTCCCAAACAATCACAAGTTCATCATTGCAATCATCCTCACGAAGTGGTTATCAAATGTTGTTGCCAAACAACCAAACGTTCTGTCTTCGAACGTCTGAATTTCCCTCATATCGATCAAAAGAGTGATGATGAAGAAGAGGTAATGTTTGCCTCCGTCAACATGACTTCCAGAGACTCTGGGGGTAGTAAATGCAAGCATGGAAAGATCCGGAGACCTAGCCAGCACTATCTTGACCGACTTAGAGAATCAGATGATGGTGTTTACCAGCATACTCGATCTCGAAGCCGAGAAACAATCGGTCAAAGGAATCTTCCTTACAGTGATCGGTCTACTTCTCATGATGGGGGTAATTCAGACTTTGCTGTCGACAGTGATGGCTCTGAACAAACTGTGTCATCTGTCATGGCACGAGAAGTGACAGCATACGTCGTTGAAGAACAAGATGCTTCTGGTTTTAACAATCAGAATCAAAGGATTGTTGCACTAGAAGAACAATTGAAGACTATGGCCGAAATGATGGCTAAAATGCATGATGTTATTATGGCTCAGCACACTCCACCGGTCATAACTCCTGAACCATTGATTTCTTCCACTCCTCAGAACCCTGGTCTGGGGGTACCACCTCTTCCAAACATCACAGTACCAGCTCAGGTTACTTTTAGCCAAACTGGTGCTGGGGGTGATGCTTACCATGCGGTTCCTCCTCCGGCTATTACTAATCAATCTAGCAATCCTCAATCTTCAGGGAATGCTAATGATGCTGTTGAACAATTGCGGAATCAATTTGAAGCCTATACACAAAAGGAAGGCTTACAACGGTTGGGCATTAAACAACCCTATCCCGCCGAATGGAAGAAAATGCAGTTTCCACCAAAATACAAATTCCCCACCATTATGCAGTTCGATGGCACTTCATCTCCCAATCAGTATATTAATCATTTTGAATTGATGACTGATCCTCTTCAGCCTAATGATGCCCTTCTTACTCGGGTATTCGTCAGTTGCTTAACTGGCGCTGCTTATGACTGGTACCGAAGTCTACCAGACGGGTCCATCACTTCATTTGCAGGCTTCAAGCAGATATTCCTTGAACGATTTTATGAAGGTGTCAACGACATGACTATGTCAGCCCTCATTAAAATCAAGCAAAGAAATAATGAGCCTGTTGAGCAATTTATTGAGAGGTTTCGTCGCGAAGCTCTCAAGATGCCAATGGGGACCCCATCTGCTGTCACCATTGACACTTGCAAGAATAATCTCTTGCCAATTGTTAGTATGTGGACAGGGGCTACTCAGTTCCAGGATTGGCCTTCTTTCATAATCAATGCTAAGGCAGCAGAACTCAGCGCCGAAAAGTTCAAGACATTGGGGGTTCACATGAATCCCGACCAAGATGATCAAAATTCAAATTCTGACAACAACAACAATCGCCAGAATAATAATAGAAAAGGCAAAGATACCTCTGCTCCTAAGGAAACTTTGGCCATTGACTTGAGAAGCAAAGAAGTGTTAGCTGTCAACGTTTCTCAACCTGCTCCTACTTCGTCTCAGCAACCCCAGAGACCGCAGCGTCCCAAGGAGGAATATTCCTTTGATGAGGATGATATCATGGGGATCTTCGACTGTCTTACCAAAAGCAACAAACTTCAATTGCCCGACCCCAAAAGGCCGGAAGAGGTTGGTAAGACTGATCATCCTAAGTATTGTGTTTACCACAGATTCATCGGACATCCTACTCGAGCATGCTATGTGCTTAAAGGAAAAATACAAGAGATGATCAAATCTGGAGCAGTAACTCTCGAACAGGACGAAAAGACGGTGACGGCTAATGTCGTCTCTGTTCAGTTCGGTGACTTCATACCTCTGCAGGTTTAAGAAGGCGTAGTTCCCATTCCTCGGACTACTCTGGAGTTCGTGAACCTTCCTCCTCCCCGACATGAAGGACTTTTCCCCTTGACTACTTCTAAAGGGGAAATCTTGTGGATTCATCCAGATCTGGTCTCAGATTTTGAAGCCTCCGTCTCTTCTTTATCCAAGCAAAAGAAAATTCCAAATGCAAGTTTAAAAGCTGCAATATGGTTTCTCTTGAACCATTAACCGAAGAAGAGATCTTGCTGGGCAGATTTCTTGAAAGTTTGACATACAACCGTTCATTCAATCCCCAGCAGACATTTTGATGATTCATCATCATACATTTGACGGTTTATACCGTTCATCATCATACATCTGACGGTTCATTCCGTTCATCATCATCCATTTGACGGTTTATACCGTTCATCATCATACATCTGACGGTTCATTCCGTTCATCATTATCATTTGACGGTTCATTCCGTTCATCATTCATTTGACGGTTCATTCCGTTCATCACATACATCTGACGGTTCATCCCGTTCATCATTATCATTTGACGGTTCATCCCGTTCATCACATTCATTTGACGGTTCATTCCGTTCATCATTATCATTTGACGGTTCATCCCGTTCATCACATACATCTGACGGTTCATCCCGTTCATCACATTCATTTGACGGTTTATCCCGTTCATCACATCATTAGACGGTTCATCCCGTTCATCACATACATCTGACGGTTCATCCGTTCATCATTATCATTTGACGATTCATTCCGTTCATCATTCATTTGACGGTTCATCCCGTTCATCATCCATTTGACGGTTCATCCTGTTCATCATTATCATTTGACAGTTCATTCCGTTCATCATTATCATTTGACGGTTCATTCCGTTCATCATTATTCATTTGACGGTTCATCCCGTTCATCACATCATTGACGGTTCATCCCGTTTATCATTATCATTTGACGGTTCATTCCGTTCATCATTATCATTTGACGGTTCATTCCGTTCATCATTATCATTTGACGGTTCATCCCGTTCATCACATACACCATTTGACGGTTCATCCCGTTCATCATCATCATTTGACGGTTCATCCCGTTCATCATCACCATTTGACGGTTCATCCCGTTCATCATCACCATTCGACGGTTCATCCCGTTCATCATCATCATCTGACGGTTCATCCCGTTCATCATCACCATTTGACGGTTCATCCCGTTCATCATCATCTGACGGTTCATCCCGTTCATTATCATCATTTGACGGTTCATCCCGTTCATCACACCATTTGACGGTTTATACCGTTCATCTTCATCATCTGACGGTTTATCCCGTTCCTCACATCATCCGGTGGTTCATATTCCTCCATAAAGAATTGAATTCAATCAGTCTTGAAAAATGAAGATTCATCATTTGGATATTCATTAAATGTCTAAAACGTGAGGCTAATCCTTCCAGATCGCGCAGATAGCTTAGCCTATGCGCAACTTGATTTGATTTTCAAAATTTAAAGTATTTCGAAATTTTGAATAAAATCAACTTTCGAAAACTTTGAAGGGGGTCTTGTAGAAAAAAAAAAAAAAATCAAACTGCGCCTAATTCATGAATCTGGGCAGACTGTGCCTAGTTTTCCGTCAACAGGGCAGACTGTGCCTAGTTTTCAGCCAGCTAGCCAAACTGCGCCTAATTCATGAATCTGGGCAGACTGTGCCTAGTTTTCCGTCAACAGGGCAGACTGTGCCTAGTTTTCAGCCAGCTAGCCAAACTGCGCCTAATTCATGAATCTGGGCAGACTGTGCCTAGTTTTCCGTCAACAGGGCAGACTGTGCCTAGTTTTCAGTCAACAACAAACAGCGCCTACTTTTAACTCAAATGGCGCCCATTTCTCAATCAAACTCAAATAGTGCCTATTCAGTACTCAGAGAGGCGCGCTTCTCAAACCGCGCGTAGATCACATAATCATCATTATCTGATAGCACGGAAATCGAAGAGATATCTTATCATTACTCTGACAACACAGCATTCGAGAAAGATGACAGCTGTCTAAACAGACCGTGCCTACATCAAAGAACTAGGCGCTATCAACAGACTGCGCCTACTTTTGACAATATCAAGCACACTTCGCAGATTGCGCCTACTTCTATCCAAACTCAGCACACTTTGCAGATTGCGCCTACGAAGAAGGCGCAGTTCAAAACAACATCAATTCAGAGCTTACCACGTGTCCCTGAAACAGGCGCACTTTGACTAATTCAACGTCTAACTACCACTCTACATGTCCAACACGTGTCCCACTAACTGTACACGACCAAGCGCATGTCAATCAAATAATGCCACGTGTCTAGAGCAGTTGGTGCACGTTCGTGATAATGGAGTGAAAACAGGCGCAGTTTGTTATACGTGCTCAAAACAGGCGCAGTTTGTCATACGTGCTCAAAACAGGCGCACTTCAACCAGGCACTCTCCAGAATAACTGCCCAAAACAGTTATTTCAGAACTCTATAAATAGAGTTTCGTTTCCATTCAACGGGGGACAGACAAGATCAAGAAAAATCAGAGTTTTCGTCCAAGTGCTGCTGCGTTCTTCAGAGATTCAAGTCTTCAAAGTTCACATCGTCCAAGGGATAAAGCGATCATCATTCATCGGATTCCTATAGTTGTACTTTCCCAGAATTCTTGTAATATTCTTTACAAAGTTTGTGAAATAAAGATCATACTTTTGTTTTTGCAAACAATATATATATTTCTGTAAAACATGAATGAAGATCAATGTCCTACTCCATGAATAATAAGACTTCCGAGCTTCCCTTGAGCTTTTAATAGGAATTGCTTCCCTTGAGCAATTAATGACACTGCCTACTTATAATAGACAGCGTTGTTTTCTGGAGTAAGACTTGAAGATATGCAGTTTTGAGAACAATGCTCCGAAACAATCCACTAAATATTTCCCGTGAACAATCCCGTTAACCTGGGATCAGGCTGTGAATTCCGAGCCTCCCTTGGGCTAAATAAAGGACATCTATTGATGTTACGGTCAGATAGATGTTGAGCCTCCCTTGGGCTAGTGCATCCTAGTTGAAACTAGATGCACGAATTTCAGAGATTTCAGAATACTGATCAGCTTTTTTTTGTTATTTATGTTACGGGATATCTAGGGATATTCGGTTGTTCTCCCCTCCCAAATGCCTCCTAAATTCAGAAATTTCCAAAAAATTTCCGAAGGTCGGAAATTTGTCTATCTCCTAAATTTTTCAAAAATTTCGACAGAGTCTCCTTTGTATGTAGGAGCCCCGAAAATTTACAAGAAACAATTTTTATAATGACAGAAAATATGGGCTCGCCGACCCCTTCGGTGGAGCAACTCTCAACACCGGAACCACGCAAGTAAGTATTGGGCTCGCCGACCCCTTCGGTGGAGCAACTCTCAACACCGGAACCACGCAGGGAATAAAAGAGCAAGAGGAATTGGAGATTTATACCTGAGCAAGCATTGGTTACCTTTCCTTTGGCAATAGATCAACTTGCGGCTTGCTATTAGCTTTGCAATTTGTCACATAGAGCAAATTTTATTCAACTATGTAAGACTTTATAACGTATAACTATATGTGTACAGGTATATATATATATGTATGTATATATATAGTAGATATATAGAGATATACATATACATGTATGTAGATATATATATATATATATATATATATATATATATATAGTATGACGAAATTTAAACCAAATGAAACTCTTCCATAATATATGCATGAAGCAGGAGAATAAAGGAAATAAACGGGAATTATTTCTAAATATACACCAAATTGAGTAACCATGTAGTGAGTAGAGAGAAGCAGGGTCCTTTTACCTTTCCGGCGTACGGTCCAGTTGTTCAGTTCCAAATTTTTATGACAACTTACCATTGGAGAGTCCCATATGTTCATTTGTGTTTGTTTGTTCATGGAGAGTCCAATAGTTCATGTCCATAAATCGCAAGTCCAAAGTCCGTGTTCAAAATTGATTTCTCTACTTGTGTCTATTCGATTATTCACTTATTCGAAATATCATACCACAAATATTTAATACTTTTATTTATGTCAAATTAAATATTTACTAGAAATTAGAATTTGCAACATTTTAATATATCTTGACTTGATTTAAATATTATTAAATTCAGAATTAACTAAACAAAATTCAGAGATATTATCTTAACTTATATTTAAATCTTATGATATGAATTTTCAGATTTTTAGAAGATTAAACCATATACTTCAATTTTCTGGTATTACCAAATTATTTATGAAACTATAATTTCAGAATTTTTTCATGAAGATAAAAGAATAAATAAAATTTTCATTAACCTAGATGGAAAAAAACTTGAGAAGAAGAAGGAGGTGAGGACTTGCCTTGGGTTGAGAATGTCCTAACCTTCTTCACAAATCCTAATTAGAACCCAATAGCAAAATAATACTTTGTTAGTAACCTAACCTAGTTGGAATTGAAACAAATATAAGGATTGAGGAAGAAGAAGTACCTAGGTTTTCCTTGGAGTTTGAGTGAAGAATGAGAGGAAGGAGATGAAGATGATGGAGTGGAGGATGAGGAGGTGACCGGGAGGGGGCGGCCGGTGGCGGCAGCGGGCGGCGGCGGGCGGCAGCGAGCGGCGGCGGGCGACAGCAGGCGGCGGCGGGCGGTGCTCCGGCCGGCAGCAGCAGCGGCAGTAGGTGGCAGAAGGGGGGGTCGGGTGAGTGTGGGGGGGGGGGGTGTGAGTGTTTTTGTGTTTTTTTTTTCTTTTCCTCTCTCTCCCCTCAAGTGTGTGTGTGTGTGTTTATATAGGGAGAGGAGGGGGTTGAGGTGCTGGTGGTGTTGGGTGTGTGTTTGTGTGTGGGGGAGGGAAAAGAATTTAATGGGGGGAAGTGGTGAGGTGTATTCTTTCTCCACTCTTCTAGTGTACACATAGCATGACATGTGTCATGCCATGAAAAAGTTCTATTGAATTTTTTTTTTTTTTGAAGCAAATAATAATTGATAATAATAATAAATATAATAAAAATAATAATAATAAGAGTATGACACCAGGCGAGGAGATGGGCTTGGCTCTTCATGAAATGCAAGCGGTATCCAAACTTCCCTGGGGGACGGAACCGTATATAGATTATGTCCCCAACAATACAGAGATCCTGATTTGGAGGAGGAGAGCTCTGAAATGAATGTGTACAAAGAGTTACTTTGTCATTTTTCATCTGTCACCAGACTACGAAGAAGGTAAGACCGAGGGGTCCAACCCGCATACGAAGTCTTGGGCCACTATGTTTTTACCAGATGAGGGGGGAATGACCCGTCTCCTTCTCACCACCTAAGCCTTTGACAATTTCTGAGATAGGTCGACTGATGAACAAGTCACAGAGTTTTCGAATACCGAAGATAGGGACAATCCTGAGGGGAATTCCCTGATCTATCGTTTCTTTAGACAAGCCGAATTCAAGATGTCAAAAAAGCGGTGCTTGCCGCTTTCCTGATGATATGGCTTCGTTACTGCGTATCCCTGGCGGTTCAAGGACTATTGAGAGATCAGCCTGGAGATGATACTTACAGGTGTAAAGCTGGCCTTTGGTCATCGTCCTTGCATTCCTCGCGATGGTCTGTGCTATCCAACGGGCTGCGTTATTTTGTTGCGAACACGATAACATCCGGTAAGAAGGACTTTGCTAGGATTGAGTTACCCTTCCATTATCTGATGGGGTGGCTGATACTGTATTGCCCCAGATTGATGAACGCTGGGCTGATGACG
>JANAVB010042019.1:6696407-6743112 GCA_029216955.1 Iris pallida | reverse complement strand
GTACTACTTAAGGATAAAAGATGTTGAATCAATATAGTTGTTAGTAACTTAATTTGATCGACAGACATACGATATCTTAACATGGGAAGTCAAACGAGCATATAATAAAAGGAGCCCACAAACATAATTTGGGATTAGGGAGGTAGTACAACAATAGCTCATTAGTGGACCGAGCTATTGTTAATGGGCTTGGATTGTGTGTTCGGGCTGAACATGGGATATCCAGATCCGTTAGGAGACCTAACCCTAATTTCTTCTCATGGTCCCTGCCGTAGCCTATATATATCCTCTATTCTCTGGCCGCCAAATTACTGATCAGAAATAAAAAAAAAACTTTTCTAAATTCGTGATTCATGTAAGGAGAGAAAGAGAGGGCTGCCAAGGAGAAGAAAAGGTTGGAAGATCATCGCCCACACGACGTCCAACTAGAGGAAGGAATATGTGCAGAAGAACTTGGGGTCGTCCGCTCGAGATTGCCAGGAATTACTTGTCTCCTTTCCGCCGCAGGTATAATTCGTGAACCCTTGTTTCCGCCTATGAAAGGTTAGAACACGTATTAGATCTGTTTAACTTTCTATCGATCAATACGCACACCAAAGAAAGGGTCCTGGGAATCCCTAGTTCCATCACAAAGTCCATAGTGTAGTACAAGTATCCGAGCTTGACTGCACATCGTGCACATATAGTCAATGTCATACCCCCATGTTGTCTTTATTTACATGTTACAAGTTCTCCTATTATAGCCGATCACATGTCTACTAGCTTTTTAAAATCACTTTACATAATTCATATCTCTTGTCATATTGCAACCGTTATTTTTTATTGCAATTACAAATTCTAGTTGTCATTTCCTTATTTCCATGACTTTCCATATTTTTCATTTCCATGTAACTGTAAGTTGTAGGGTTGTACTTTGCTCCTTTCCTGATTGGATCGTTGCAGGTGAATTAACTGAGGAGGAGTTGCTTTGCAATTCATACTATGGACCTGCCACTGAGACTTTAGCCCACATCCTAGAGGATGTCCCTGCTGGGGAATACCCTATAGCTTAGTTTATATTTCGCTTTTGAACTTGGTTTGTAATAAATAGTTAACATTCATTTTGTTGGATTTGTCTCCAGTTTACTCTTCATTTGGGAATGTAACTAAGTGACATCTTTGGACCTATTTATAGTTTATCTCGATATAGTTGCTGTGATAAATTTGATTCAATACAATTTCAAAGATAATTAAAGGTTTAGAACAGCTTACTATGTTGTATCTCATAGCGTAGGTTGGATGTCCGACACGTATCCAAATATTCGGGAGCGAATCGTGACAATGACACGAAGGAGTCAAGAAATGAGTACACGATATACGACACGAGTATGGAGCCTATAATTTTGCTATAAGAAGAAACATGTGCTTCGGCACGAGACTGGCGTCGTGTTTTGAGTCGTTGACACTAAGTTCACAAGTTTATGATTGAACAAGTTGCACGAAGAAATCAGAGGAAGGCCATAAGGCGAGTATTAAGTAAATGGTACTAAGTTGTGAGGTACGACCTCGATATTGTTATACAAATGGGTTTTATGGTACGACTATGTCGTTGCGTCGCAAAGTAGTCTAGGATTATCTTGAAACTGATCCTTAGGCAAGATTAGAAAGACCAAAAAAGAATAAGTTGCACTCACTAAAAAACATGTTGGTTTTATATGGGTGGGCGAGGGGTTTGCTCACCAGCACGGTTGTGTACTGATACCCCATCAGTTTTTTGTGCAGATTCAGGTATCAACACGCTCGGGCGGAGCTCATTTGGATGCGTCGAGGCATGGGATTCTTTAATGTTTTAAGGCGTACGACCGTGCATGAGTCTTTACCTATATGGGACATAATATATGGACATTGCCTTCTGAAGCATCTACAAGTGTAAGGCGAAGGACGTGATCATTTGTATCGAGATATGAGAGAGAGCAGAGTGATTGTAATCAGAGAGAGTGTAAGCTTGAGTGACTTGAAATCTTGGCCTCGAGCCATTGTAACCTCTTATTTTCAATATCAATAAATATGACTTATTTTCTATATAACTTGCATTATTCAACTTCTATGTTTGGGACTTCTGTGCGACGATCCCGTCATTTAGTCAGTAATCGGTCATTATGGAAATCGCCTTGAGCGAGCGCAACCTAGGCTCGCGCGGCATCACACCCAAGCAAGGACGATCTGTTCTGCGGAACCGGGGCACGAAACTAATATATATGAGCACTGAGGTGCTATTCTCTGCGTGTACTGAGGTACTATTCTATGCACTATATGATCCAATGCGTTATATGTCAGTACATTCATATTTTTCAGCATAGTCACGATAAATGGTTAGTAACATTGGCGTGGTATGATGATTGTTTGCTTGATACATTAGACTAAGGATAGATCTAGATTTGGGACTCTATAAGTCGATGTGGATTCATACTTAGGATACACGTGCCAAGGTACAAACATCTAGGGGATGACCATGTGACCACGGCATGATATTTTAAGACCAATATAGGATTAATCTAAGCAACATGAATTGGTAGAAGCATGGAGAGGTGTAACACCCCAGTCCCAAAATACGTAGGACTAGGAATGTAGTCATGCCAGATGTATTCATATGAAGTATACTCCAATATATGGAAGCCTCGTATAAATACATAAGCTGTAAAATGCAGTAGAACCATACTAATCTCATCCACACAGAATAAATGAATAAAATATATCATATAATGAGAATGAATTTGTCTTGATACAATATGTTGGGCGGAGACAAATCCACTACCAACAAATAAGAAAAAGTACATAAAAATAAAATGAGTGGCAAGCGAAGCAAAGACGATCCAAGTACAATCATCCTCGAGAAATAGCAATAAACACGGCTAGAGCTAAAGCACCTGTGAAAGACAATAGCACACACACCTGGAGAGATAACCAGGTCCTCAGAGGGACGTAACAAGATACATAATATCATGCCATATAAACTGAGTAAATATTGCTCAAATAAATAAGTAAATCGAATTATAACATGTTCCAATATGCACCTACTGAACGAGCGTACCATCCCCCCAACCAAACAAGGACAGGAGATGGTAAACTAATTCACGGTAACGTATCTTCCCCTGCTATGAATCTAATATGGTATCCGGACCCCAACAAGGTTCAATACCTTCTCATCGAAGTAGTAAGTCACACCTACAACCAAACAAGGACAAGATGTGACGAACTAATTCGCGACAAGTTATTGTTCCAAGCCACGGTCAGAAACAAGTACCCAAACCAAAAGTACTCGTACCTAACGGATAGGGTAGCCTACCATTCTAAGTAAAATGTAGTTAAGAACAATCCTTTCTACGCATGGGCCCTGGCTGAATAGGATCGGCGTAGTCCCCCTTGGGCACCAGAGGCCCCATCAGTAAGAGCATGACGTTCCGCAGAATCGTCAGTGGCCGTCAGTAATCATGGGTAATCTGACCCGCGTCTCCGACGGAGCTCACGGGTTACAAAGGGAAAGTGCATCGAAGCCCATACGCTAAGGAATTGTCCTCCCCGCCCAATGCCTACTCTGTTGTATCCACAACAGTAACCTCTATAACCGCTAAGTCAAACTAAGCATGCAATCTCTATTAGCGGTTATTCCTATCGTACGGCTTGTACGTACTGGTGGCCAGCCAATCACGCACTTTCGTATCCTACATGCGACACACAACTTCGTGTTACAACGTGTCAAGGCCAATGAATGCAACACACAAGGTGGTCCCTTAAATCTAGGTTTAATTTGTAAGAAAAATGATACACAGCAGGAAATATAAATGAACAGTAAGTTCTAAAAGTTATGCCATGTATCACAGTTTATTTTGCATAAAGAAAATAAATAATGCATGAAATATGAGCTAAAATAAATAAACAGCAAATGGCAAGGTGTCTTGCCTGGTAGGGCTCCTGGGGTGCTGCGATAATCATGGTGGCACGAACTGCGACTTTGGTGTAACAACTACACAAGAGGACCTCTGATGGTGACACGGACAGTTCCATTGGGTCCAGAAGGGTCAAATTGGTTAGGTTGGACATATGGTAGTCTCGAAATGGGCGAAGGAATAGGAAGGATGGGCTGCATCATGGACAAGAGGATATTTGATAGAAATTTGGAAAATAATAAATATGCGATTTTGAAAGGTATTTTAAAACTAGTTTTTCATGAGTCAAAGTATTTATAGAAAAAAATATATATTAGTCACAATATTTTTAGGTAAATACAAAATAATTCTTGAAAATTATTTTAAAGCTAAACTCCGTTTGACGAGCTAAAATTATAGACCGAAAAATATTTAATGATGTATAAGGGACTTTTAAGCCCAGTTTACAATATATTTATATATATGGAATCCAAGCCTAATACTATAAATAAAATTTTAGAAAATATTATATACAAATATATATTTTGTTCACCATCTATTTTTGGAAACTATTTATATAAGTATCTATAAAATATAGTAAATTAGCAAAACATTTGTTAATAACAATAATAATAATCATAACAATGTTAATAATAATAATAATAATACTACTAATAATAATAATAATAATCATAAAACTAATAATAATAATAATAATAATAATAATAATAATAATAGAAACAATAACTGAAGGAGACAAAAAAAATAGAACAAAGAAAACAACAAAAAGAAATAAAATAATTAAAAAAAAATAAAACTCATCAAAAACCACTGCTGTGGTTTTCCTCTTCCAACGAGGTTCATTGGAAGGAGCACAAATGAAAGAAAAACCGAAGAGAGAGAGAGGACAGTGAGCGAGAGAGAGAGAGACGAGCGGGGACACGGGGCGGCGATCGTCGGAGTGGCGGTGCGAGCGCGGTGGAAGTGAGGCGCTGGCGCGGCGGCGACCTCGCGGAGGAGCGGAGGGACGAAGGAGCGGGAGGCGATGGGTTCGTAGGGCAGAGCAGGCGGAGGGTTTCGGGGAAAGGCCGGCGGGCGGCGGAAGGGCCGGAGTGGAGAGGGAAGAAGGGCGTGGGAGCTCTGTGCGGCTAGATGCGGCGGGGGTCGGCGACTTTCGTTGGAGTGGAGGGTGCGGCGAGTCACGGGAAGAGGGCGCACGCGCCTCCGGTGCGATAACGGCGGTGCTTGCCGCGTCGGGGTCGGGAGATGGTTGGCTGGGCTTCGGGAGGAAGACGGAGAGGGTTCGGCCAACCTACGGCGGAGCTCACGACAAGGTCAGTCTAGGGTTAGGGTTTGATTTTCTTTTAATTAGGTTTTCCTGGGTGGTGGCGCCGGCGTTGGCCGTGGCGGCGGTGGTATTGACTGGTGTGGCGGTGGCAGGAGGGTTTTTCTCGGGGTCGCCGGCGTCGAACACCGGTGATGGTGGTGATGGGTAGTAGATCGGAGTTGGGGGCTGTGGAGGTGGTTTTGCCAGGATGATGGAGGCGCATGGCAGGATGGCAGCGGGCAATGGTGCTGGTTGTGGCAGGGCTGGGAGTCGACGGTGATGCCGACGGTGGTGGCTGCCGTGGCCTGAAATGGGGGTGACGACATTGGGGTGGCTGCTACGGCCATGGGGTAGGGTTAGGATTATGACTAGGGTTATTTGTGTCGTGGTTTGTCCGACACGGAGAGACGAAAATATATTTGTAAAAAAAATATGGAATAAGATTATGGACTGGGAGGGAACACGGACACGATGCACGGACTTTTGGGTGGTAAAAATTGTGGAAGATGAATGATAGAAATTGGAGGAGTACCTGCCTATTTATAGGATGTGGAAATTCCCAATTGGATAGGAATTAGGAATATCTAAAACCCAAGTAGATATTTCCTAATTTAATTTAAAAGCAATCAAATCAAAATCAAAATCCAAATACAAATCTAATTAAATCTAATTTAATTCTCTTAGTTTAAAATCAAATCAAATCAATAAATCAAATTTCCAATTATAGATATTAACTTAATCTATTTAAATGTACCCATGGAATCAAATCAAAAATTAAATTGTCACAAATATTTCAAAAATATGTTTTCCAAAAATACTATAATAATTAATTTCAAAAATACATTATTAAAAATAAACAAATAAATAATTACGAAAAATATGTGTTTGTACAAATAATATTTACATAGATATACTTTTCTATTTTACCATTTTATAGGAAAAAATATTTATTATTATAACTATATAAATGAAAGGCTTTTCATAAAAGTCATAAACTTGAAAATAATAGCTAGAAATAATTTTTGGCTACATTAAAAATAATAAAAATAATGTTTTTTAAAAATATGTACACTCGCACATATTCGCACTCGACGAGCAAGAAAAATAAATTCGTGCGCGTCGTATAATACGACTACGCGACGTACAATACAAAATTTTAAATCGGTACCAAATTTAATAAAAAGAAAAATAAATAGTAGAAATTTAGGGGTTTTACATCCTATCCAACTTAAAAGAATTTCGTCCTCGAAATTAAGAACTAGTAGGGGGTGAGAGGACACAAGGGGGGTTTCGATGGGGAAACAATCGAATATAAATAAGAAATTTCGATCTAGATCATAGAAAAAAAAATAATACGGTATGGTCACGGTTAATGAATGAGGGTCGCGATTAATAGAACGAAAAGATTTACTTAAATTAAGCGATTAGAGGGTCTTGATAGGGCCAAGTAGTTTGGGATGAAGATATAGCAACATCGAGTGGGAGTGGTCATAGGTGATTGGATAGCTTGAGGACGTTCTAGTATAACGCTTTCGCCCTCCTAAAATGGATGAAGGCGAAAGCAATATAGAGTTCGAAGGAGACGTTATCGAATAAGAATACGTGATTCAAAGACGATCGAATAATTTCAAAAGAATTGTCAAGTCAGTCGTGGATGGAATTGTAGGGGCCAAGTTTAGTTATGTCCCCATCCACGTAGAGTAATAGACAAAAGCGAACCAAAGTGCACTCGGTTGATCAGACCATCATACACCAGTTCTGATTAGACAATAGGCTAGTGAGTGGCCACTCTATAGCTTATGTCTTGATCAAGCTCGATAAGAATTAGCTTGCAAATACTAGGCTATATTAGCATCATTTGTTTAGATAGTAAAAATATAGGCACGATGGTAGATGAAACAAATATGAATAGTCTAAGAGTCATAGGAATCTAAGTTTTGTTTATTTCTATACCATCATTCTACGGTTTTATTGTCCAAGGTTTGGTTGACCAAAAGGGTTAAATTTCTCTAGTCTCTATGGTCTAGGTAGTACTATTGGTATTTCCTTAATGGTCGAAGGTGTGTCAAGTCGTGGGGTATTCTACCCAACTTAAAAAAAATTAAGCTAAGGGTGTTTGGGACAGCTAACTAATAGGGTCAATCTCTAGCAAGCACGAAGGGAAGATAAAAGATAATGATGGAAGGAATCAAGCAAGATGCAATCGATGAGTCAAACGATAGATTGAAGAAAGTGGTCAAGTATGTGGATGAGATCCTAGACTTCTAATCCTATTCGCAGGTTTGCTTGGTACGGTAAAGTAACCAAACAATTTATCTAGACCTGCATGGGCCACCACAAAAATATATAACGCCCCAGTCCCAAAATACGTAGGACTAGGAACGTAGTCATGCCAACTGTATTCATACGAAGTATACTCCAATATATGGAAGCCTCGTATAAATACATAAGCTGTAAAATACAGTAGAACCATACTAATCTCATCCACACAGAATAAATGAATAAAATATATCATATAATGAAAATAAATTTGTCTTGATACAATATGTTGGGCGGAGACAAATCTACTACCAACAAATAAGAAAAAGTACATAGAAATAAAATGAGTGGCGAGCGAAGCGAAGACGATCCAAGTGCAATCATCCTCGAGAAATAGCAATGAACACGGCTAGAGCTAAAGCACCTGCGAAAGACAATAGCACACACACCTGGAGAGATAACCAGGTCCTCAGAGGGACGTAACAAGACACATAATATCATGCCATATAAACTGAGTAAATATTGCTCAAATAAATAAGTAAATCGAATTATAACATGTTCCAATATGCACCTACTGAACGAGCGTACCATCCCCCTAACCAAACAAGGACAGGAGATGGTAAACTAATTCACGGTAACGTATCTTCCCCTGCTATGAATCCAATATGGTATCCGGACCCCAACAAGGTTCAATACCTTCTCATCGAAGTAGTAAGTCACACCTACAACCAAACAAGGACAAGATGTGACGAACTAATTCTCGACAAGTTATTGTTCCAAGCCACGGTCAGATACAAGTACCCAAACCAAAAGTACTCGTACCTAACGGATAGGGTAGCCTACCGTTCTAAGTGAAATGTAGTTAAGAACAATCCTTCCTACGCATGGGCCCTGGCTGAATAGGATCGACGTAGTCCCCATTGGGCACCAGAGGCCCCATCAGTAAGAGCATGACGTTCCGCAGAATCGTCAGTGGCCGTCAGTAATCATGGGTAATCTGACCCGCGTCTCCGGCGGAGCTCACGGGTTACAAAGGAAAAGTGCATCGAAGCCCATACGCTAAGGAATTGTCCTCCCCGCCCAATGCCTACTCTGTTGTATCCACAACAGTAACCTCTATAACCGCAAAGTCAAACTAAGCATACAATCTCTATTAGCGGTTATTCCTATCGCACGGCTTGTACGTACTGGTGGCCAGCCAATCACGCACTTTCGTGTCCTACATGCGACACACAACTTCGTGTTACAACGTGTCAAGGCCAATGAATGCAACACACAAGGTGGTCCCTTAAATCTAGGTTTAATTTGTAAGAAAAATGATACACAGCAGGAAATATAAATGAACAGTAAGTTCTAACAGTTATGCCAGGTATCACAGTTTATTTTGCATAAAGAAAATAAATAATGCATAAAATATGAGCTAAAATAAATAAACAGCAAATGGCAAGGTGTCTTGCCTGGTAGGACTCCTGGGGTGCTGCGATAATCATGGTGGCACGAACTGCGACTTTGGTGTAACAACTACACAAGGGGACCTCTGATGGTGACACGGACAGTTCCATTGGGTCCAGAAGGGTCAAATTGGTTAGGTTGGACATATGGTAGTCTCGAAATGGGCGAAAGAATAGGAAGGATGGGCTGCGTCATGGACAAGAGGATATTTGATAGAAATTTGAAAAATAATAAATATGCGATTTTGAAAGGTATTTAAAACTAGTTTTTCATGAGTCAAAGTATTTATAGAAAAAAATATTTATTAGTCACAATATTTTTAGGTAAATACAAAATAATTCTTGAAAATTATTTTAAAGCTAAACTCCGTTTGACGAGCTAAAATTATAGACCGAAAAATATTTAATGATCTATAAGGGACTTTTAAGCCCAGTTTACAATATATTTATATATATGGAATCCAAGCCTAATACTATAAATAAAATTTTAGAAAATATTATATACAAATATATATTTTGTTCACCATCTATTTTTGGAAACTATTTATATAAGTATCTATAAAATATAGTAAATTAGCAAAACATTTGTTAATAACAATAATAATAATCATAACAATGTTAATAATAATAATAATAATACTAATAATAATAATCATCATCATCATAAAACTAATAATAATAATAATAATAATAATAATAATAATAATAATAATAGAAACAGTAACTGAAGGAGACAAAAAAACAGAACAAAGAAAACAACAAAATAAAATAAAAAAAATAATAAAAATAAAACTCATCAAAAACCACTGATGTGGTTTTTCTCTTCCAACGAGGTTCATTGGAAGGAGCACAAACGAAAGAAAAACCAAAGAGAGAGAGAGGACAGTGAGCGAGAGAGAGAGAGACGAGCGGGGACACGGGGCGGCGATCGCCGGAGTGGCGGCGCGAGCGCGGAGGAAGTGAGGCGCTGGCGCGGCGGTGACCTCGCGGAGGAGCGAAGGGACGAAGGAGCGGGAGGCGATGGGTTCGTGGGACAGAGCAGGCGGAGGGTTTCGGGGAAAGGCCGGCGGGCGACGGAAGGGCCGGAGTGGAGAGGGAAAAAGGGCGTGGGAGCTCTGTGCGGCTAGATGCGGCGGGGGTCGGCGGCTTTCGCCGGAGTGGAGGGTGCGGCGAGTCACGGGAAGAGGGCGCACGCGCCTCCGGTGCGGTGGCGACGGCGGTGCTTGCCGCGTCGGGGTCGGGAGACGGTTGGCTGGGCTTCGGGAGGAAGACGGAGAGGGTTAGGCCAACCTACGGCGGAGCTCACGGCAAGGTCAGTCTAGGGTTAGGGTTTGATTTTCTTTTAATTGGGTTTTCCTGGGTGGTGGCGCCAGCGTTGGCCGTGGCGGCGGTGGTATTGACTGGTGTGGCGGTGGCAGGAGGATTTTTTTCGGGGTCGCCGACGTCGAACGCCGGTGATGGTGGTGATGGGTGGTAGATCGGAGTTGGGGGCTGTGGAGGTGGTTTTGCCGGGATGATGGAGGCACATGGCAGGATGGCAGCAGGCAATGGTGCTGGTTGTGGCAGGACTGGGAGTCGACGGTGATGCCGACGGTGGTGGCTGCCGTGGGCTGAAACGGGGGTGACGACATTGGGGTGGCTGCTATGGCCAGGGGGTAGGGTTAGGATTAGGACTAGGGTTATTTGTGTCGGGGTTTGTCCGACCCGGAGAGACAAAAATGTATTTGTAAAAAAAACGTGGAATAAGATTATGGACTGGGAGGGAACACGGACACGATGCACGGACTTTTGGGTGGTGAAAATTGTGGAAGATGAATGATAGAAATTGGAGGAGTACCTGCCTATTTATAGGATGTGGGAATTCCCAATTGGATAGGAATTAGGAATATTTAAAACCCAAGTAGATATTTCCTAATTTAATTTAAAAGCAATCAAATCAAAATCAAAATACAAATACAAATCTAATTAAATCTAATTTAATTCTCTTAGTTTAAAATCAAATCAAATCAATAAATCAAATTTCCAATTATAGATATTAACTTAATCTATTTAAATGTACCCATGGAATCAAATTAAAATTTAAATTGTCACAAATATTTCAAAAATATATTTTCCAAAAATACTATAATAATTAATTTCGAAAATACATTATTAAAAATAAACAAATAAATAATTATGAAAAATATGTGTTTGTACAAATAATATTTACATAGATATACTTTTCTATTTTACCATTTTATTGGAAAAAATATTTATTATTATAACTATATAAATGAAAGGCTTTTCATAAAAGTCATAAACTTGAAAATAATAGCTAGAAATAATTTTTGTCTACATTAAAAATAACAGAAATAATGTTTTTCAAAAATATGTACGCTCGCACATATTCGCACTCGACGAGCAAGAAAAATAATTTCGTGCGCGTCGTACAATATGACTACGCGACGTACAATACAAAATTTTAAATCGGTACCAAATTTAATAAAAAGAAAAATAAATAGTAGAAATTTAGGGGTTTTACAAGAGGGAATGGAATCTCGAGATCTTGCATGAAAGCCACCCCGGGCCCTGTCCTGATGTGTAGGGTTGGCCACCACGGATACTGTATATTCATCCGCACTAGTGGAGTGCAGTATTTGATTACATGTGCTTAGCTAGTACCTCCCTATAGGAGGGCTGGAACTGCTACTGATCTGTTTAGCGTGATGGCCTTACGAGGGACCGATGCATTCTATATGTTATGTGATATGTGTTATTACTGGTTCAACTATCCCTACTTAGATACGACACGATTTGAGGATTTGTATATATAAGCATTAGTGGGATAACCCAGACAAACTATAGAAAGCCGTAGGATTGATTGGCCGTCTATAAACTGACTTACTTGTGATATGTTTCTTCTGCTAGCAGCCGAGGAACATGGAATGTTATGGTGCGTGGTCCAACACATGTCCTTGTTTAGTTGTTGGGTTGGGCCATTATGCTACGATAAGCTATAGACCGAAGTTGCAAAGCAGAAGTCATTAACCTAACCATGGTTATGGGATGTACTTTACCTGGCGTAATTTCGACATCATTTGTCCTTATTTGGTTGTAAGGGTGTCGCATTGCCCCGATGTCAAGATATAATCCCATAGTCATTGGCCCCGGTCTTATCTTTTTGCATGGGTTTTATTTTATTCATTTGTGCTCCCTTATGGTACTTGCTATTTGGGGCTAAAGTAAATCCCAAAATTAATTTTTATTATTATTTATTTGGCCTAAATAATAATTTTTTGATTTTTATATATTTTTTAAATAAATATTTATTATTATATATAGCCTTAGTCATGGTTAAGTTTGGGGATGCATGTTAACTAGGAGTTCTGACATGGCTAGTGTAGTCGTGTGCTATGACTAGCATATTAGCCATGGTAGGGATGACCTAGCCATATTTATGTCCCATGTATGGTGATAAGTCAAGTTGTGGCTTAAACCATATTTTTGGCTTAATTAATTAGTTATAAAGGCTTTAACTTTTTAAGAGACTCGGTTGTACCAAACTAGCTCAAATATGACCCGAACCAAACCCAAACCTGTTGGCCCATTGGTCATATGGTCAACCTGATTTTAATAATTGATCAAACTCTGTTTGGATATACGAAGCTAGTCGGGACATCTCGGACTCTTGGACATGATCAAGAATGGCTATCCACTGAATTCAAGACCGAAGATCTGTTTGCCTACTCGAGTCTGTAATTCCTTATGCAATGTATTTTTCATTTTATTTGAGTCTAGGAATATGTTGTACACCGAGTCATACTGGCAAATAGGGTACCCTTAATGAGTTCAAAATGTTTTTAAAATGACCTCTCAAAAAGGTTTACAAAAAGGTTTACAAAAAAGTTTTCAAAAATCACAAAAAAGCTTTTTAAAACCCTAACTAAACCCTGACAGAACTCGGGCCGAGTTCGGCCAGAGTTCGGTCAGAGTTCGGTTGGTGGTCGTTGTGATTTTGAATTCTTGTTACTTGGTCCTCCTGCAGTTGCGGATTTGACCGAGATTTGCTCATAGAGTTCTGCCCGAATTCTGCCCGAATTCTGTCAGAAGTCTGCCTTTGGAATACCTATAAATAGAGAAGGATTTCGATCATTTCAACTCACTCATTCACTTTCAATCTTCTCTCTATCTAAAGCATTCAGTCTTCTAAAGAGTTTTCTTGAACTTTAAATTTCAGATCCCAAGCCAATTACAATCCTCTAGTCGATTTGCCAGTGCGGTACGGTCTAGAAGTTTCTGAGAGATTGTAATCAGAAGGCTTGATAGAAGAATACCTCTTCAAATTGAAGTTGGACGAGTTCTTCGTATCAAAGCTCGCGTTGTAGAAGTTACAAGGACTTCGTAAGAAAAATTACGGTTTTTCCAATAGTGGATTCAACTGGTAGCAAGAGTTCTACCGACTGGATTAGTCCTCAACAGAGGGAAACCAGTATACATCGTTGTCTTTGCGTTTGCTCTTTTAACTCTGCCTTTACTTTATTTTAGTTGTGATTAATATTCTGTGATTGTGCTGCTAACATTTTTTTAATTAGCATTATTCCGCTGCCAACTCTATTCACCTCCCCTCTAGAGTATTACGCTTTACTATTTCGTTCCTACAATTGGTATCAGAGCGGGTGTTACAGGTAAAGCAAGGTAACAATGCAATTATTTATTCTTTTTAATTAACTGTTATATAGATTACAGCACAACACATGGCAACTGTGAAATTCACAAGTGAAGGCCAGGCCACAAACAGACCTCCACTGTTTGATGGTACGAACTATACCTATTGGAAAACACGGATGAGTTTCTTCTTGAAATCTCTTGACTTTGATTTATGGTCTATTGTTATTGATGGCTATCAAAAGCCACCTCGTATAAATGTTGATGGAGTTTTAGTTGAAAAACCCCATAGCAGATATACAGAGGAGAAAAAAAAAGGCCAATCTTGACGCACGTGCTATTAATGCTCTATTTTGTGCTTTAGACAGAACTGAATTTAACAGGGTGTCTATCTGCACAACGGCTAATGAAGTGTGGAAGCTACTTGAAGTCACACATGAAGGCACGACTCAAGTCAAAGAATCTAAAGTCAGCAGACTTACTCAAGAGTATGAGGTGTTCAAGATGAAGCCCAACGAAACAGTTACTCAAATGTTCGAAAGATTCTTGGATATTGTAAATCCTTTGTCCTCCCTAGGCAAAGAGTACAGTAACCATGAAAAGATTCGTAAACTCCTGCGAGCACTTACCAAGAACTGGATTCCGAAGGCTACTGCAATCATTGAAGGGAACGACCTCACATCTATGTCCCTCGAAGTACTCATGGGTAAGCTACTCACTCATGAACTGGAGCTACAAGATTTTGAAGAGCCTGCACCAAAGGAGAAGACGATCGCTTTCAAGGCTCAGCACAGAAAAGCTGCTGAAGGTGACTCAGACAGCAATGAATCTGATGCTGAAGATCAAGCACTCCTAGCAAGGAAATTCAAGAGATTCATGAGACATGAGAAGAGAGCCAAAGAAAACAATAGTAGCAACAACTGGTATCAAGATGATGCTGTCTGCTACGGATGCAAGAAGAAGGGACACATGAAGAAGGATTGTCCCACAAACTCATCATCAAGCAAGAAGAGCAACATGTATGAAAAAGGGAACCTGAAGAGATCAACATCTAGGAGATATGCCAATACCAGCATATGGCATGAAAGTGAAGCAAGCGACTCAGAAGACGAACAATCAGAAGACGCTGCAAACGTATGCTTTATGGCATCCGATCAGGTACCCACTGAACCTGTAGTTGATACTTATGATGACTTCACCTTTGAGCAATTAGGAGATGCCTTCAGTGATCTGATGACTGATTACAGGAAACTGCATAGCAAGTATCAGACCTCTAAGAAGGTACTCAAAGAGTACAAAGGTGAAATAGGTAGACTTATCGATCTACTAGCTGAGGTTAGAAATAATGTTAGTGAGTCTGGTGAGCTTTCTTCAACAAAGGACTTATTACATGAGACTACCAAGTCATCTGAAGAGAAAGACAAAATTATTGACCAACTCAAGGAAGAACTTTCTATAGAGAAGAAAAGTCTTCGATGTGCACAAATCAGAATAGAAACACTCACTTCTGATTATACTAAGTTGTATGACACTTCCAAAAGATTGAAAATTAGGTTAGGAAAACAGCCTGAGCCTGCTGCTTCCTTCCCTAACACGTGTCATTTACCAAAAAATTGGAACATTCCCAAGCCAAACACTGTCAGACCTAACCCTATCAAACCTTTACCCCAAAAGGTTAAGCCCAAACAGGATTATAGGCATGCTTTCTTCTATACTAGAAAACCTAAACCTACCAACCATGCACACCACTCAGCTTTCAACACTCGACATGCAAAATGTCATTATTGTAGCCTTATTGGTCATATTTCATCTGTATGTAGAATCAGAAAGCTTGTTGATTTAAATATTTATGCTTGGATACCAAAGGCTAACATTTCAGGATCCTACAAGAAATGGGTACCAAAAGTTTCATCTGCAAACTATTTTGTAGGTGGAACACCTTTCACATGCTAGAAGCAAATGGATCATCGACAGCGGTTGCTCACGGACATATGACCGGTAACGCTACACTATTTGCAACAGCTGTCGAAGAAAAAGAAGGAAGGCTATGTCTCCTTCGGTAATAACTTGAAAGGGTATATCATTGTATCAGGTGATGTTGGTAAGTCTCCCTATCCTGTATTAAGGATGTCTGTCTGGTTACCGAGTTGAAACATAATCTACTCAGCAGTAAGTCATCCTAGCTGATCATGGTTATGGCATCAACTTTGGCAAAGACAAATGTACTATAGTTGATAGCTCAACTGGTAGTACTATCTTTGAAGGTATCAGGGAAGACAACATATATGTTTTCTATTTGTTGGAAGAAACTAACATTTCAGGTAGATGCTTAATGGCTAAAGAGTGATGAGAGTCATCTGTGGCATATGAGACTCGGTCACGCTAATATGGATACAATATCAAGATTATCCACAAAGAAAGCTAGTACGCAGTTTACCGGACATTACATTCAAGAAAGATTCGGTATGCAGCCAATGTAAAAAGAACAAAGCTACCAGATCCACATTCAAGTCAGTAAACGCAGTATGTACTACTAGACCTCTACAATTGCTTCATATGGACTTATTTGGTCATAGCAGAGTTGCTAGCCTCGGAGGTAAGCTTTATGCTTTCGTAATTGTAGATGATTTCTCTAGATACACGTGGGTATACTTCTTGACACACAAGAATGATACATTATCCGAATTTGTCGCCTTTTGTAAGAAAGTTCAGAATGAAAAAGGTTACATGATCACTCGAATCAGAAGCGATCATGGAGACGAATTCGAGAATGCTGATTTTGAGCAATTTTGTGACACACACGGTTTTGTACACGAGTTCTCCTACCCTAGGACTCCACAACAAAATAGAGTTGTGGAACGTAAGAACAGAACTCTATCCGAAATGGCCAGAGTGATGTTAAACCAGTTTAGTCTACCCAAATATTTCTGGGCTGAAGCTGTCAATACAGCTTGCTTTGTTCTCAATAGAGTTCTAATTCGATCCAAATCGAAGAAGACTCCATTTGAGTTATGGTTTGATAGAATTCCCTCAGTTTCATACTTTAGAATATTTGGTTGTAAATGCTTTATTCTTAATGCAAAAGACAACTTGGGAAAATTTGATGAAAAGGCCGATGAAGGTATATTTTTAGGTTATGCGGCCAAGAGCAAAGGATACAGAGTCTTCAACAAACGAACAATGATCATCGAAGAATCAATCAACGTCACTTTTGATGAAATGAATCAAATGACTATCGATGACAGTGATGAAGATCTGCCTGCATCAAGCTCAACATTAGCTGATCCTCAACCAAGCTCTGCACTAGCTGAACCTCCTAGAGAAGATCCAGGAACCAGCTACCTTCAGAATCTACCGAAAAGGTTGAAATTTACAGCTGATCATCCAAAAGATTTGGTAATTGGTGATATTACCAAAGGAGTAAGTACTCGTATATCCAGTAGAAATATTGTTTCTAGTGTTGCATTTGTTTCACAGCTAGAACCCAAAACTCATTGATGAAGCATGTAGTGATAGTTTTGGATAGATGCTATGCAAGAGGAATTAAACCAATTTGAACGGAATCAAGTTTGGGAACTTGTTCCCAGGCCTATTGATCATCCGGTCATTGGCACCCGTTGGGTATTCCGAAATAAACTAAATGAGGAATGGTTTAGTGACTCGTAGTAAGGCTCGACTCGTAGCTCAAGGATACAATCAAGAAGAAGGTATCGACTACGATGAGACTTATGCCCCAGTTGCGAGATTAGAATCCATTCGCATGTTATGTGCATTTGCATGTTTTCATGATTTCAAACTATTTCAAATGGATGTCAAGAGTGCTTTTTAAATGGTTTTATAAAAGAAAAAGTTTTTGTAGCACAACCTCCAGATTTCACGGATTTCAAAAATCCTGATCATGTTTTCAAGTTGAAGAAAGCCTTATACGGTTTAAAACAAGCCCCTCGTGCTTGGTATGATCGTCTAAGCTCTTTTCTACTTGACAACGGTTTTTCAAAAGGCAAGGTTGACACTACACTGTTTATTAAGTCTTTTAATGGCAAACTTCTTTTAATTCAAATCTATGTTGATGATATTATGTTTGGATCTACTGATGAATCTCTGTGTCAAGAATTTTCTAAGTGTATGCAGAATGAGTTTGAGATGAGCATGATGGGAGAGCTGAAATTCTTTCTCGGATTGCAAATCAAACAAACTGATAATGGGACATTTATAAATCAAGCCAAGTACACAAAGACTTGCTAAAGAAGTTTGATCTGGACAATGTCAAACCTATTGGCACTCCAATGGCAACTTCAACAAAGCTTGATTCAGATGAACAAGGCAAGCCAGTCGACACACGTAAGTATCGAGGTATGATTGGTAGTTTACTTTATTTAACTGCTAGTCGTCCAGATATAATGTTCAGTGTTTGCCTGTGTGCACGTTTTCAAGCTAACCCAAAGGAATCACATCTGTCCGCAGTTAAGCGTATCTTTCGATACCTTAAAGTCACTTCTTCTGTTGGCTTGTGGTCCCAAAACTAAGTCCTTTGACCTTATTGGTTATTCGGATGCATATTTTGCTGGATGCAAAGTTGATAGAAAAAGTACCAGTGACACATGTCATTTCTTAGGCAGGGCTTTAATCTCATGGTTTAGTAAAAAGCAAAATTCTGTAGCCCTATCAACAACAGAGGCTGAGTACATCGCCGCAGGACGTTGTTGTGCTCAGATTTTGTGGATGAAACAAACCCTAGAAGACTATGATTTATTTTACACACATATTTCATTTTCTGTGATAACACGAGCACTATTAATTTGACTAAGAATCCAGTATGTCACTCTCGTACTAAACATATCGAGATTAGACATCACTTTCTTAGAGATCATCATCAAAATGGAGATATAAACCTTGTGTACATAGATAATGAAAATCAACTAGCTGACATCTTCACTAAACCTCTAGCAGAAGATCGTTTCAATTATTTACGTCGAAAATTAGGAATTTTGGACGTCAATAATATTAATTAATTTTGTTTTATGATTATTATATCATTACGCAAAAACTGTGTTAGAGACAAGCCAATAAAAAGTCTGTCTGTCACCACAACTACGGTTGAAGCGAAGCGGTACTTAAGAGTTCCCCGGTGAACCTCCGCCAGCTGGGACAGTACTCCTACAGCTAACCTGAAACAGTCGCTGTGTAACGACATTTAATCTATAAAATAATATTAATTATGTTAATTGAAGTTGAAATGACTAATCTTTGAATTAAATATTTGAAATGAGACAATGAAAAAGAATGGCAAAAATCAACTATAAAGAACCCTAGACGAATTCGGCCAGAGCTTTGACCGAATTCGGTCCGAGTTCGGTTGAGGGTTTCAGGTTATATAGCCAGAGCCCGAGAGCCCTTCTTCTTCATTGCTTCCAAACTACTTCATAACAGCAGCAGCAGCCGCGAAGGAGCCCCGAACCCTAGTTCTTCACCACCCTCTTCCTTCCAATCCAAGTGGTGAAATCAATCCAAAATTTGGATTCGTGCGGAGTTCGTCGTTCTCTTCGACATACTTTGATTTCGGGAGGTATAACCACATCCTTCTCCACTTTTCAATTAGTGCATTTTTACTTCAATTTGCACAAATGGTACCCAAATTCAATCCTTCAAAGAGGAAGAAGACGACCCCCAGTGAGGAAGGGTCATCTTCGCATCCGCATACGGATTCCCTCTTCTCGCCGGTCCAAACAAGCGACGGCGCGTTCGACGGGTTTTTCTTCCAAACCCTAGACCAAGCCCTACTGTGGTATGGAGACTTCTCCATGAGATCCATATGCACAGGCGCTCCAGTCAAATGGACTGTATTTTTTGATCATCGTCATTTCTTTGAGGCATTAGGGTTACATCTTTTTGTTAAAATCTGCTTCCCTATAGCAACTAATGCCATTAGATTATTTTATTGCAATCTCATATTAAACACTTTTGATGTGAGCACTCGTGTTGGAGGTATTGATATCAATTTCGATGATAACCTCTTAGCGGAGATCCTTGTTACCCCTAACGAAGGTGAACCGTTAGTTGACATCACTGAATTTGATTTCCCCGAAGGCACGACACTCGCCAGTTTCAAAGCGGAACTCTATGCACCTGATAGAGTACGCTCTGGAAAGTTCAAGACTAACAACCTGAACTTGTTTAACTATGAATTGCATCGCATCATCTATTCCACTATCCTTCCAAAATCCACTTCAAAGGATGATGTGACTTCTCTTGAGCTGTCCGCCATGTACCACATTCTTAAGGGGATTCCATTTTCTGCCCCTAAGACCATGATTCAGATGATGGGTCGTTGTCGTGCAAGAGATAGAAATCTCTCTTACGCGATGATTCTCCCACGCATCTTTCAGCGCTTCGATATCGATCTGTCGACTTGTACTCAGGATCCTGAGCCCAAGTTTCTTCAGTTATCTCGTCGTAGCATGACTGCTTCAGCTCCTCCTCCTGCTCCTCCTACTGCACCTCCTCCACCACCTCATCAGTATGCCATGACATTTGAGGGCATACATCAGCATTTATCTGCTTTGTACGTCTTGATGACGAACATGGCTCGCGAAGGTGAGTTCCGTGATGTCACCCGTTATCAGGCGCTTGCAAATTCCTTAGCTGATCTTCGTTTCGCCCAGACTGGACATTTAGCCGGTTCTATCCCTAGAGATCCAGCTTTCTCTGGTTACCGCTGTGAGGATGAGGCTGTTCATGCCTACTTCCAGCCCGGTAACGCCTATGATTGGTACCGTCCACCTCGTGACTTTGTTGGTGAGTTCTATGCTGGCGCCCCTCCTCATCCTTCTGGCGCTGGTACCTCTGGAGCTGGTCCTTCAGGACATGCTGGTCGAGCTGATGATGATGATGAGGATGATGAGGAGATGTGACTATATGATTTTGAGTAATATTTTATTGTACACTTGGAAATGCTCCGACATTCCAAGTTATTATCAGTACTTTTTTGATTATTATTAGCACTTTCTAGTGTGCTTTAGTACTCTGTTATTTTCATGGACATGTTTATTATGCCTCAGTTTATGGCATTCCAGTTTATTTCAGCACTATGTTTCAGTTTCAGTTTATGATAGCACTATCTCTTATATTGCTTCATTTTTTATAACTGCCTGTGAAATTAAATGCCTGTGATGATTTTCTTTTAGACAATACATGCCTGTGATATTTCTCTTTTTTCTGTCTTATTTCTTTTATATGTGTTTTCTCACTATTTGTTACTTATGCATTGATTGCGGGGGAGCTTTATCTTTTGCAATTATTTTGCTAAGTGACAAAGGGAGAGAAAAATTAAAAGATCTAACATTTTTTTTGAGATAATACAGGATATGAACAATTCTACTTTTTGATATTTTGAACAAGCTTAATGTTATATCATTCATAGTTTGTCAATTATCAAAATGGGGGAGATTGTTGGCCCATTGGTCATATGGTCAACCTGATTTTAATAATTGATCAAACTCTGTCTGGATATACGAAGCTAGTCGGGACATCTCGGACTCTTGGACATGATCAAGAATGGCTATCCACTGAATTCAAGACCGAAGATCTGTTTGCCTACTCGAGTCTGTAATTCCTTATGCAATGTATTTTTCATTTTATTTGAGTCTAGGAATATGTTGTACACCGAGTCGTACTGGCAAATAGGCTACCCTTAAATGAGTTCAAAATGTTTTTAAAATGACCTCTCAAAAAGGTTTACAAAAAGGTTTTCAAAAAGGTTTTCAAAAATCACCAAAAAGCTTTTTAAAACCCTAACTAAACCCTGACAGAACTCGGGCCGAGTTCGGCCAGAGTTCGGTTGGTGGCCGTTGTGATTTTGAATCCTTGTTACTTGGTCCTCCTGCAGTTGCGGATTTGACCGAGATTTGCTCATAGAGTTCTGTCCGAATTCTGCCCGAATTCTGTCAGAAGTCTGCCTTTGGAACACCTATAAATAGAGAAGGATTTCGATCATTTCAACTCACTCATTCACTTTCAATCTTCTCTCTATCTAAAGCATTCAGTCTTCCAAAGAGTTTCTTGAGCTTTAAATTTCAGATCCCAAGCCAATTACAATCCTCTAGTCGATTTGCCAGTACGGTACGGTCTAGAAGTTTCTGAGAGATTGTAATCAGAAGGCTTGATTGAAGAATACCTCTTCACATTTGAAGTTGGACGAGTTCTTCGTATCAAAGCTCGCGTTGTAGAAGTTGCAAGGACTTCGTAAGAAAACTTGCGGTTTTTCCAATAGTGGATTCAACTGGTAGCAAGAGTTCTACCGACTGGATTAGTCCTCAACAGAGGGAAAACCAGTATACATCGCTGTCTTTGCGTTTGCTCTCTTAACTCTGCCTTTACTTTATTTCAGTTGTGATTAATATTCTGTGATTGTGCTGCTAATATTTTTTAATTAGCATTATTCCGCTGCCAACTCTATTCACCCCCCCCCCCCCTCTAGAGTATTACGCTTTACTATTTCGTTCCTACAAAACCCAAATCCATGTAGACATGTAGTGCATCCAAATATGTCCATATAGATATATATTCTATATATTTTTTATTTAGATTAATAGTTTTCATTTTTGAATAGTTTCTATTTATAAAAAGTGTCATATGTGTAATTCCAGTTGGCATTAGTCTATAGTTGACCCAAAGTCAAACCAAATTCCAATTAGGCTTGGAAAGCATCCAAGATACATATATATTTGTGTGTGTGTGTGTGTGTGTGTGTGTGTGTGTGTGTGTGTGTGTGTGTGTGTGTGTGTGTGTGTGTGTGTGTGTGTTTGTGTTATATTATATTCAGATTTTTAGATTGATATTTAAGTATAAATATAGTGGTCTCTATATATATAGAAATATTTATTAAATTCCTAACAAACTAGCTAAGCACATTTCCCAATTAACCACAAACCATAACAACTACCCATAGCCGACCTCGCCTATGGGAAAGTCCATATATTTTCGCCTAAGAGCATCCCCACCTTGTGGTCGACCCCCATAGGTATAGAAACCCCTATTTGCATGTAAATTCATTAAAGAGCTATATATATATATATATATATATATATATATATATATATATATATATATATATATATAGACACACACACACACACACACACACACACACACACACACGCGCACACGCGCACACGCACAACCCAAAACCCTAACTTTAAACCCTAGAAAACCCCTTTTCTCCTCTTTGGCCGACCTCTTCATCCCTCTTTCTTCTATTTTCAGCAGCCTACATTGCTAAGAAACCCATCCACCGTCATCTCCTTCATTAACAGCTTGTTCCTCCAACCCAAAAGCAACCTTTTCATCATCCTTTCATCCAATCTCCACCAAGACTCCATAAAAAATCCATATTTGCCATCAAACTCATCCAAGCGCCATTGGCATCACCTTCATGCTATCAAGAAGGGGATAACAAATCAAACAAAGCGAGAATATTGAGTTATTAGACAAAAAGGAGCACCGACAACCCATCTTGTGAAGGCTTTTGGTAAAAAAAAAATCCTAACTTTTCTATCTCGAATCTTTATGATATTAATTCTATAGAAATCTGGGATTTAATGTCTTAGTTTCCATATTATCATCGATATAGGTTATAGGTTAAATTGTTGAAAGATCGGTTTACGGTAGGACTAGTTATAGCCTTTTTGGTACGGATTTTTGAGTAGTTGTTAGAATTTCTTAAAACTAAATTTAATGGTATTTTCTTATTGTAAAATAAGTATTTTGAAATTATTTTTATGATTCTATCATCCCAAATTTGAACCCTAAAAGTATGGACCAACAGACTAGGTTTTCGGCTAAATTGTTGACATAGAATGGCTCATAAATAGGGGTTGATTTGGTAAATAAACATGAAATTTATTCTGATTATAATCAAATTAAATATGTTTTTATAAATTCTTTATGTATATATATATATATATATATATATATATATATATATATATATATATATATATATATATATATATATATATATATATATGTCTTAGCAATAGTTTGGTAATATTTCAGATAAGTTTCAGGTAAGGTTGGTTGGCATAGAGTCGACATAACCATAAATTTTTCTTAAAATTCCAAATCTGGAATGTAGAGGTAAAATTCAGTTTAAATTATGTTTAAATCATAATTTCATGATTTTTAGGTGATTTATATGGTTGTCCTTTATTTGGAAATTTAACCTTGAATTTTGGAAGTTATCCTAGAAGCATGTAGGCTTGTCGTTTAGAAAAACCATATGTCACATGTGTAATTAGAATATAAGTAATAATTCTTTTATTATATGTGAACTTTTTATTGGCTTTGGTATTACAGATTCAGCGGAGACTTGGACGACGGGCAAGTAAACCTTGCCGAACTATATAGTATGTACATGCACTTTCTATGTTGTTATTTCTTTTCAATTATACTTGATTACATGTTGTTTCTATTTATATCATTATTATTTTAGTGTTATACGTGCACATAGATGGTTTCTATATTTTTATTATTGCATGTTATATTCTGCCATATCCATATATACTTCTTGAGATTGTCCTTGTCTAGTCCTATATCGTGTTCCCTTGACATGACTGACCTAGACTTGACTTTGACTTGACATGTCTGATTGACTTGACTCGTAGTTCTAGGCTAAGATTTTGTTATAGGCATTGACTATTGTCACTTCCGTTTCCTGTTATACATATTTTCAGCATGCGTATACGGATTTCTGGCATTGTCATGTGACCTACATTTGGACTTATCTTGTTTAGCCTAGTCTTGGTTTAATCTTTGCTTGACTTGGTTTATTTTGGTTCATATTGGCTTGGTTTGGTTTGAGTCGGTTCATCATGGTGAACTTCCTATATAAGTCAACCCCTTTCTCTCTCTTCATAACTCTTCTTATTTATTTATTTATTTATTTATTTCTTCTTCTTCCTCATAACTCCTCCCACCCACCAAGAACCCTTAGGCAAGTACAATCTTGTTTCATGATGGATCTTCCATTTTATTGTTCTGTTTTCTTTTTTACATGATCCTAGGCATCTTTCGAACCAAAATTTTTTCGATTTTGATGGTTATATTTTGTAGATCTAAGTCTTAAACTTTTTCTTATTTTTCTTTGTTTTAATCTCTAAAAATTTGGTATTTCCAAAAACTAATGGTTCTATGTTGTAGATAATTTGATTTCGTACAGTTTTGGCTTTTATTTTGCTTGATTTCAACTTCGGATGAAGAAGTTATAGTCATGGCGAGTTTTTGGAACTTCCATGGCTGAACTTGCTGTTTGGGGATGACGAACCCCATGCGCCAAATTCCCATGCGCCAAAATTCCCATGCGCCGAAAACTCCATGCGCCCGGAAGGCCATGCACCGGGAGGCTAGGCGCTGGGAAGTCCCGGCAACGCATCCTTTAACTCCGAGCGTGTCATGCGCGTAGTTTTCCTACGCGCATGTACTGAAGATGCAACGTAAGTTTTCCATGCACGGATGTGCAGGAATTTTCTATGCGCGGATGTGCAGAAATTCCCATGCATCGGAATTGCCCAAAATTCCTATGCGCCGAAATTGTCCAGAGTTGACCATGCGTCGGATTTGCTCTATTTCACTATTTTTGCCGGTTTAAGTTGTTTTGTAGCTAGAATATTATAAAACTCAAAACATGAAAGTTATAAATCTTTGTCTTGGCTTCAAGAATCTTCTTGTCTCACTTTAATTGGAGTTTACATGTGATTAATAGTTCCAATCATCTATGAATGTACTTGATCTTCTTTGTATGTTTTTCTGTACTTGGCCTAAATTGCGACGACCTGACTTGATAAGCTTGAACTTGACTTGAACATGATAACATGATCCCATCTCGACATGACTTACTAGTGGCCCGTCGAGGTACACTTTTGACAAGTAACAAGTAAACTTGATATGACATCTATAAGCTTGATAGTGGCCCGTCGAGGAGCACTCCAGACAAGTAATAAGTAACCTGGTACGACGTGTAAAATCTTAAAATGCAGCTGCGACAGCTATCCTGACTTGCTAAGTAACTCTTGTCTTGACACCGTGGTTAATTTTCTTGATTGTGCTTATACAAACTACCTGTCTCATCTTGCATCATGTCGAGGATATGGATTCCTGGTTACCACGATCAGGTATTCATAATGAATATGACTAGGTTAAATGACTAGATTGATCAAGTAGTTCATATAAAGAAATTTTTCCAGTTATAGGCGATCCCATTATCCTGGCCACACCTGAGGGACTTGTAGCCTGTCGACGAGTAGGGCACATTTCCAGTCTACTGTCATGTGGGGCACTTCTTGAATACTAAAGCACACTATCATGTGTTGCACTCCAAGTTACCTAATAATTCTTGTAACTCTAATAAATTACCTCACCTGGATAACCTAGATAGTTGCAGGGCTTATGACTGTGGGAACATCTCATTGCATCTTGCTAGTAACTAGGCTTGTGACAACCCTAGTTAGTTAAATTATCAAGCCGTACTCTTGCTTGGCCGTTATTGATGGATGGAATCTAGTTTTGTATAGACAGTGCTAGTATATGGTTACTCCAGTGCATTATTGTTTATGCCTTACTTTTGTCAATAAATGGTTAAAGATTAAGTTTTGTTCAGGTGAAGGGTTACAACCTCGGTCCTTGTTTGATTTACGGGTTGTAACTTGGTTTCTAGAATAGCTTCATAGTTATCTTATCATTTATCATCCTATTTTTCTAACTCATGTATTCTTGTTACTATTTATGTCTTTATGTTCTAATATGCTGGTTTTAGTTCTTAAGTGAAGCCTCCCTTATGGTACTTGCTCTTCTGGGTTCTGACCTAGCTGGTTTTGTATGGCCAGATTTCGGAGTAGCACCCGAGGATCTACCTGCCTTCCAGCCAGATGGTGAACACCAGACATAATCCTGGCAACGAGTGGGTTTCTTATTTTGCTCTCTCACTCTATTATAAATTATTCTTTTGAGGCGTTTAGTCACCGAGCAAGTGTTAGCTCGTGTTGAAACTAAATTTTTGTTTGCCTAAGGGCTGTAACATGATTGACAAATCCTAGGGTTGATCATGTATGACTTAACTTTTGCTAGTCTCATATTTTGTATGACTAGCTTCATGATCATCTGAATATGTAATGTTTGGGACGCCTTATTTTCTATGTCTGATGATCTAATATCTTATAACATTTACTTACTTGCTTGAGTTTGAGACACTAGGCTTGTTCTTGACCATAAGAGACTGTTGGCTTGTAAATAAACCCTCATACATCTAGACAGCCGTGACCGTATTGCGAGATGGATTGCATCTCAATGTACATAGCTGGCTGTGTCTGTCTTCCGCTCTCTAGTATTATGGTTCTCGGGTGTGACACGGTTTAAGTGGTGGCCATGTAGGTCTTGTAAATCAAGATGTGTGAGGGTTTTACCGAATAGATGTCTCAATCGGCATTCGCCCTTGATCTCTACTCGTGCTTTCTATTCTTCCTGACTCTTGGCCTGATAAGGTGTTTATATCCTTGATCAATCTTGGTCCTTCCTTATTATTTCTTATGTTATTTTCTTCTGTGGCATTATTCCTGGTCCTGCCGATCAGTCGGGTGGAGCACCCCCAGAGAACCAGCAACAAGTGAACTAGCCGCAACCTGGGTACCAAACCCAGTGCTCAGTAGAACAGCAGTATTCTCGAAGATTGACTTGCGGTCGGGGTACCATCAGATCAGAGTAAGAGATCAAGACATTCCGAAGACAGCATTCAGATCTAGATATAGACATTGGAAGTTTTCCGTTATGCTATTCGAAGCAACCAATGCGTCAGCAGTATTCATGGATCTCATGAATCGTATATTCATGCCTTATTTGGATCAGTTCGTGATAGTGTTTATAGATGAAATCTTAGTCTATAGCAAGAATGAAGCAGAGCATGAGCAACATCTCCGAATAGTCCTTCAGATTCTCAGAGAGCACCAGTTATACGCGAAGTTTAGTAAGTACAAATTTTAGCTTGATCGCATTTCGTACTTAGGGCACATCATCACCAGAGGTGGAGTGGAAGTGGACCCCCAGAAGATAGTGGCTATAGAGACATGTCCAGTACCTAGTACCGTCGTAGAAGTTCGTAGTTTCCTAGGATTGGCCGGCTATTACCGACGATTTGTATCAGACTTTGCTCGGATTTCAGCACCATTGACGCAGTTGACCCGTAAGGATGTACAGTTTGCTTAGACAGCAGAGTGTCAGAGTTTATTCGAGAAGTTGAAGCAAGGATTGATGACGGCACCCATTCTCACGCTTCCAGATGGGACTGGAGGATTTTCAGTTTATTGTGACGCTTCTGGCAGAGGATTGGGATGCGTCTTGATGCAGCATGGCAAGGTAGTAGCTTATGTGTCACGTCAACTTCGTGATCATGAGAGAAATTACCTAACCTATGACTTGGAGTTAGCAGCAGTGGTTTTTGTACTTAAGCTTTGGAGGTATTACTTGTATGGAGATAGGGTGGAGATTTTCATCGACCATAAGAGTCTTAAGTATGTGTTTACCTAGAAGGATCTTAACATGCGTCAGAGAAGGTGGCTAAAGCTATTGGTAGATTATGACATCAACCTACAGTATCATCCTGGAAAGGCCAACGTAGTTACAGATGCGTTGAGTAGAAGAGCCGGAGCTTATTTTCTAACAGCACAGCCAGAGTTATTAGCAGATTTTTAGAATATGGAAATAGAGATAGTTCTTCCTACCAATGTGGTATTGATGGCCAGTATGCAAGTTCAGTCTAGTATAGTTGAGAGGATCAAGACATCTCAATCAATGGATTCTAAGCTTCAGCGGCTTAGGGCAGAATGTAAAGCAGGACGAAGAGCAGAGTTATGCATTCATGAAGACGACATGCTCCGGCATGGAAGGCATCTTTGTGTCCCCAGCAGTGATATCAGGCATGAGATCATGGCAGAGGCTCACAGTTCACAGTATTCAATTCATCCCGGTGGTACGAAAATGTATCGTGATATCCGTCAGCATTTCTGGTGGAATGACATGAAAAGGGAGATAGCTCGGGTTGTCTCTCGTTGTTTAGTTTGCCAACAAGTCAAAGCTGGACATCAGAGACCAGCTGGACTTTGTCAACCTTTACCTATCCCAGAATGGAAATGGAAGCATATTACTATAAATTTTGTAACTGGGTTACCTAAATCTCTAGCTGGGAGAGAGGCTATATGGGTTATAGTTGACCGACTTACCAAGGTAGCTCATTTTTCTTTCTTTCAGAATTGGTCAGTCGACGGGTCAGCTAGCAGAGATGTACCTCAGGTAGATAGTCAGGCTACATGTAGTGCCAGTCAAAATCGTACAGACAAAGATTTAAGATATACATCGCACCTTTGGCGGAGTCTTCAGAAGAGTTTGGGAACTCATCTCAAGTTTAGTTCAGCTTATCATCTGCAGACAGATGGTCAGTCAGAGCGTACGATTCAAACTCTTGAAAATATGTTGCGATCATGTACACTAGACTTCGGTGGTCGTAGAAAGATCACCTGTATTTGGTGGAGTTCTCCTACAATAACAGTTTTTAGGCCAGTATCCAGATGGTACCGTTTGAGGCATTGTATGGCAGGAAGTGCATATCACCCTTAGCCTGGGATGATGTAGGCGAGAGGCAGATGCTTGGTCTAGAGATGGTTACACAGACTATCAAGGTGGTCAGACAAGTCAGAGATCATCTTCGAATTGCACAAGATCGTCAGTGCCATTGGGCCGATTCTCATCGGCGTCCTCTTGAGTTTTTTATCGGCGACCACGTATTCCTCAGAATCTCGCCTACCCGTAGCATCATTCGATTCGGCATACGGAAAAAGCTTAATCCTAGGTATATAGGGCCGTTTGATATTCTCGAGCGAGTAGGTGATGTTTCCTATCGTCTCGCTCTTTCGCCGTCGTTACGTGAGGTACATGATGTATTCTATGTATCCCAATTGGGACGGTACATCCCGGATCCGAGCCATACTTGATCATTCAAAATTGATTGTTGGTACCAACCTTTTGTATGAGGACATGCTCGTATCCATATTGGACTGAAGGGAGAAGGTACTCAAGAACAAGACTATTAGTTTAGTCCGTGTTGCTTGGGGTCATCACTCTTTGGATGAGTCAACTTGGGAACTTGAGGATGATATCCAATCACGATATCCACACCTAACTCATAAGGTATAATGTCTTCCTTATGCCTTATGCCTTATGCTTTTAATTCCTTGCTTGCATGAATGATTGCTTGATTAACTGCTAGCCATAGATTGCCCGTGATAAGTATAACTTGTCCCGACACCTCTAGCCTATTGATTAAATTCCAACAATGAATTCTTTTAAGGTGGGTAGAGTTGTCACTCTCGTTTCCCGTTATACATATTTTTAGCATGCGTGTACGAATTTCTGACATTGTCAGGTGACCCGTATTTGGACTTGTCTTGTTTAGCCTAGTCTTGGTTTAATCCTGGCTTGACCTAGTTTATTTTAGTTCACGTTGGCTTGGCTTGGTTTGAGTCAGTTCATCATGGTGAACTTCCTATATAAGTCAACCCCTTTCTCTCTCTTCATAACTCTTCTCAGTTCTTTCTTTCTTTCTTCTTCTTCTTCCTCATAACTCCTTCCACCCACCAAGAACCCTTAGGCAAGTACAATCTTGCTTCATAATGGATATTCTATTTTATTGTTCTATTTTCTTCTCTACATGATTCTAAGCATCTTTCGAACCAGAATTTTTCGGTTTTGATGGTTATATTTTGTAGATCTAAGTCTTAATTTTTTTTCTTGTTTTTCTTGGTTTTAATCTCTAAAAACTTGGTATTTCCAAAAACTAATGGTTCTATGTTGTAGAGAATTTTATTTCGTGCTATTTTGGCTTTTATTTTGCTTGATTTCGACTTCGGATGAGAAAGTTATGGTCATGGCGAGTTTTTGGAACTTTTATGGCTGAACTTACTATTTGGGGACGACGAACCCCATGTGCCAAAATTCTTATGCGTCGAAAACCTCATGCGCCCGGGAGGCCATGCGCCGTGAAGTCCCAGTAACGCATCCTTTTACTCCGAGCATGTCATGTGCATAGTTTCCCTACGCACATGTACTGAAGACGCAAAGTGAGTTTTCCATACGCGGATGTGCAGGAATTTTCCCATGTGCGGATGTGCAGAAATTTTCCATGCACGGATGTGTAGGAATTTTTATGCACGGATGTGCAGGAATTTTCTATGCATGGATGTGTAGGAATTCTCATACGCGGATGTACAGGAATTCCCATGTACCGGAATTGCCCAAAATTCCCATGCGCTGGAATTGCCCAGAGTTGACTATGCATCGGATTTGCTCTATTTTACTGTTTTTGTCTGTTTAAGTTGTTTCGTAGTTAGAATCTTGTAAAACTCAAAGCATAAAAGTTATAGTTCTTTATCTTGGATTTATGAATCTTCTTGTCTCACTTTAATTGGAGTTTACATGTGATTGATAGTTCCAATCACCCATGATTGTACTTGATCTTCTTTGCATATTTTTTTGTACTTGGCCTAAATTGCGATGACCCGACTTGATAAGCTTGAACTTGACTTGAACATGATAACATGACCCCGTCTCGACATGACTTGATAGTGGCCCGTCGAGGCACACTCTTGACAACTAACAAGTAAACTTGATATGACATGTATAAGCTTGATAGTGGTCCCTCGAGGCGCACTCCAGACAAGTAATCTTGAAAAGTAATAAGTAACATGGCACGACGGGTAAAATCTTGAAATGTTGTTACGACAGCTACCCTGACTTGCTAAGTAACTCTTATCTTGACACTGTGGTTAATTTTCTTGATTGTGCTTGTACAAACTACCTGTCTCGTCTTACATCATGTCTAGGATATGGATTCCTGGTTACCACGACCAGGGATTCATAATGAATCTGACTAGGTTAAATGACTAGATTGATCAAGTAGTTCATATAGAGATATTTTCCCAGTTATAGTCGATCCCGTTATTTCGGCCACACCTGAGGGACTTATAGCCTGCCGACGAGTAGGGCACATTTCTAGCCCACTGTCATGTGGGGTACTTCTTGAATATTGAAGCACAATGTCATGTGTTGCACTCTAAGTCACCTAATAATTCTTGTAACTCTAATAAATCACCTCGCCTGGATAAACTGGATAGCTGCAGGGCTTGTGACTGTGGGAACATCTCATTGCATCTTGTTAGTAAATAAGCTTGTGACAACCCTAGTTAGTTAAAGTATCAAGCCGTACTCTTGCTTTGCCGTGATTGATGGATGGAGTCTAGTCTTGTCTAGACAGTGCCAGTATATGGTTACTTCAGTGCATTATTGTTTATGCCTTACTCTTGTCGATAAATGGTTGAAGACTAAGTTATGTTCAGGTGAAGGATTACAACCCCGGTCTTTGTTTGGTTTACGGGTTGTAACTTGGTTTCCAGAATAGCTACTTAGTTATCTTATCATTTATCATCCTATTTTTCTAACTCATAGATTCTTGTTACTATTTATGTCTCTATGTTCTAATATGCTGGTTTTAGTTCTTAAGTAAAGCCTCCCTTGTGGCACTTGCTCTTCTGGGTTCTGACCTAGCTGATTTTGTATGGCCAGATTTTGGAGTAGCACCCGAGGCTCTACCTGACTTCCAGCCAGATGGTGAACACCAGACGTAATCTTGGCAACGAGTGGATTTATTATTTTGCTCTCCCACTCTATTATAAATTATTCTTTTGAGATGTTTAGCCGCCGAACAAGTGTTATCTCATGTTAAAACTAAATTTATGTTTGCGTAAGGGCTGTAACATGATTGACAAATCCTAGGGTTGTTCATGTATAACTTAACTCTTGCTAGTCTCGTATTTTGTATGACTAGCTTCATGATCATCTGAATATGTAATGTTTGAAATGCCTTGCTTTATATGTTTGATGATCTAATATCTTGTAACATTTACTTGCTTGCTTGATATTGAGACACTAGGCTTGTTCTTGACCATAAGAGACTGTTGGCTTATAGATAAACCCACATGCATCTAGACAGCCGTAGCCGTATTATGAGATGGATTGCACCTCAATGTATGTAGATGGCTGTATCTGTCTTCCGCTCTCTAGTATTCTGGTTCTGGGGCGTGACAACTATACTTGACCACTCTCTATTGTGAGCCCCCACCGAGCTGCGATAGAGACTTACCATAGCTTGTTAGCCCCCACTGAACTGCGATTATAGGGCCGTTAGCTCCTATCGAGTTGCGGCTTACTCCGATTTACTCCTATTCACGTTTACTAGTACGATTTTCGACGGCATGCCACATTCTTCATATTTTCACGTTTGTACTGTGTATTTCTCAGTCTTTATTTCTCATACCATTTCATGTCTTTTCATGCATGTTATTACTGTCAAAGTAGGCTTGTATATTATGAGTCTTGCTATGTCTCCTGAGGACCTGGTGATCTCTCCAGGTAATTATTTGTGTAGAAAAAGTTTGCCTATCTGGGTGGTGTTGCTATGTTCGATTCAGAAAATTATTTGATTGATATCTTCATTATATTCCTCCAACATTATATTTATTTCTAATACTTTATTCTGCTGATATGGCCTAGTTTTATAAGTTATATTTTTTGACATGAGCTTGTTCAGACAAATGTATTAGAGTCTGATCCACTTTATTACAAATTTTTTGTTCTTGTTTGTTTGTAGGATTCGGTGTGTTAATGCATGATCAACATTACTGCCCTTGGTCTTACGTGAGATCTACTTTCCGTGGATTGAAATGGATTGATCAAATATAGAATTATTATGGTGATTTAGAATTATAACTACCTGACGTAGACAACTTATACCTATTCTAGCTGGGTTGGAGTCCACTTGATACGTAGCTACTATATTTACGTATCATACTCCTATGTATTTTGGGACTGGGGCATGACAGCTGACCCCACTGATTTTGTTTGGCCAGATCTCATAGCGGAGCATGAGGATCCAGTTTCTTTTCTGACGATGTGCATACTAGAAGCATAGCTATCGGAGGACACGAGTAGGTTTCTTCTTCACCACTATAATATCATCATTTTGTACTTTGGCGTTTAGCCACCGACATCTGTTTAGTCAGATGTCCTGGACATCTATTTTTTTTACATAATTATAATTATTCAGACTGCAGCTAATTATGGTTATGTATTATCGACTCTCTGTGCTAGCTGGCATTTTGTATAGCTAGTTTCCATCAAATATTTTGATAAAGCGTCGGGGACGCCTTAATGCTTTATCTTATATGTTCATTAATTACTGCTTCTTGTTTGACTGGTTGAGATCTAGATGTGTTAACCCTAGGTGACTTGACTATAGTATGTACGCCCAAGTCTAGTGACAACCGTGAATGTCGTATGACGTCTTTGTACCTTATACATAATAGCTGGCCATGTCCATCTTCGTATTTCGGTATTGGGACGTGACAACGCTAGACTAGGGGAGGGAAGGGTTTAACGAACAATTAAACATAATAAGAATACAAAGTTTTGATTCGAAGGTTTGCGGACTTCAACCTCTTACAAGAAAGATGGTGATATTCTCACAACAATTTGAAAATTGTATTTTACAACTCAACTAAAAACTATATCTCAAATAAATTTAGCAAATGAAAGCTCTTGTATAGATAGGTGAAAATTTTAGTCCCAAAGAAGTGGGTATAAGAATGAGGCCAAAATGGTTTATATAGAGCTCACAAAACAGCCTCTAGAAATAGAGTCGTTACTGTATAGGCGGTATACCGCCGGTAAGTATACTGTCAATATACTGACATGGCAAAAACGTATCCGACTTGGCAAAACGGAAAGTTTCTAGAAAAAAAAAGTTTGGGTCTAACAGTATATCGTCGGTATACCAACAATATACTTCAATGCAGGACAATATATTGTATGTAAGCCAAAAAAATTCTCGAAGTTATTTGGCCAAAACTGGTCTAACAGTATACCGGTGGTATAGTGTCATATATCGTCTATATATTGCCAGGTTAAAAATATGGCTCAAATGACAAGGGTTTTGGAGCTTTCCTTTGTCTTTACCTATTGAGTTACAATATTTTCTAGAGAATATATATAAAAAAATATTAGAATGAGCTTGATAGCTTGGCTTCTTCAATATTTTTCATCCGGATGCCAATTGTACGCAGCAGAACCACAATCCTGTTCGTGAACCTTGATATATCATGGGCAGTTTAAAGAAATCATTAAGCTGATAGTGTCTTTGGCCCATCATGATTTCATTATTTGTGTAAGTCTCTTGCTTTTTATTTTTTTTTACAAAATAAATATTAAATGAACGAAACAATATACATAGTAGCAATAATGATGAACTTAGTGCACCCTGGTTGGGACTATGCCAAGGTATATATGAATAATATAGTGATTGCATGATCATTAGTAATTTTATAACAAAAAAAAGTTAATTGATTAACCATAATACTCGAATGAATCATTGGATAATAAACTTTCCCTTTTTGATTATGCACTAACAATCGTCTAACCCCAAATTGAAGTAAAAAAATATCAAATTCGACTATTACACTTGACTCCAAATTGAATTGTTCCCTATTTTTCTTCTAATAATGATCTCCCACTATTACTCTTCCATCCATTAGTCCTTTTTTTTCACAAACATTGATAAAAAAATTATAGTATTAAGAACATTTATAAACATTGACTACGATTAAAAATTATTTATAAACATTTATAAATATTAATAAATATTTGCAAACATTGCTAAACATTTACAAAAACATATAAACATTAAAAAAATTAATAAACATTCAAAAACACTAACAAATATTTACTAATATTGATAAGTATTTTCAAACAATGATAATAAACATTTGCTAATACAAACACTTATAAACATTTTCAACCATTATATAACATCTTTTACTTTGAAGAAAATTTTTCATATTTCATGCAAAACAATTCTTTTTCTTTCTGCTTTAAGTATGAGTATACAAAAATACTTGTAAGATGAACACTCGCAAAATTATCAATATTTCACATACTGCTACTCTTCAAAATATGATACTAGAACACTATTTAGTGATGAGCGTATATTCGTCAATGGTTGATGAAATAAGTTTTAAAGGAAGAAAGCATTGGAAGGAGTAATGGCATAAAATTATTATAATGACAACGAAGTAGCGTTCGACATTCGGCCGTACCGTCCAGGTCCATAAAGTACAGGCCCGGGCCTCTTTTTTGGCTCTAGCAAAATTTTGGTCCGGGCCGAGTCAGACTTAATTATTATCTATAAAGCACGACTTTTCGGGCCAAGTTGGATCTGGCCGGGCTATTTCTGAAAAAAGTCCAAATGGGCATTCTCAAGCATGTGCCTTTGAGGATACTTATTTGCATTGCAAATTTTGCAACTTGTAGTTCAAAACCAAAAAAATGCAAGATTTGGCATGAGGGGGATATCAATCCTAAAAAGAAAGAAGATGTGAATTAAGGAATGTTTGCCATTGCATAGTTTTGCCTTTGAATGAAGTCACAGGCACACAGCAGCATATGTGAGTGCATTTTAATGGTTTCCTACAGCAGCCTATGTCACGCCCCAGTACCGAAATACGGGGACGGACGCAGGCCAGCTACACCGTATAAGGTACGAATACGCTATACGGTGATGACGGCTGTCAAGTCTGCTGGGTATCCTAGCATGCAATCAATCTATGGCCTAAATCCGATCTCATATCCACAGGTAAATCACAATGAAACAATATCAAGAGAGATAATCATATGGAAAGCAGGGAATACTCATATAAAAATCTGGAATCTACAGTACAAAATAATAATATAGACAAGTATACCTTCCCACAGTTCCTAGCATGGTCTGGAACTGAAGCACACCCTCCAAGTCAAGTCTGGAAGATCCACCGGGTCTGTCTCAGATAATCTGGGAACAATCCAGGGTTGGTCAGGCCAACCGCAGCAAGTACCAGAAAGGAAGGCTCAAGGACGGGCGAAGAAAACCAGCAGGATAAAATATGACAAGAATAACATCTAAAAACAGTAAATAAAGGTAAGGGATCGTGCGGTACCAACGCACGATAACAGTCCACAAGTATAGTGAAGCTAACACAATCACAATCTCCCTAGCATCCACTAACACCTGCATTGCCAGCTGGAAATCAATATCAGCTGGCTAACAGGCAACAAGCCAAACGACACAGAAGGACAAGCGGCCACATAATGCCTACGGCTTGCTATTATTAGCTAACTAGGGTTATCACAGGCCTAATTACTAACAAGATGCAATGAGACTTCAAAGTCCAGCTCCTGCTTGCTACTACCCGAATGGCCCCAGCAAAAGAAAAAGATAGATATAGCAGGCACACTGTAGTAAGATACATGTGCCCTAAAGAAGTGCCACACTCGACGGAGGGCTGGGAATGCGCTCATCTCGACGGATAGCAACAATCCCTAGTATATATATAGATACATAGGGCCGGGGCCAGACAAGCAACAGGTCACTGGGAAGTCCCCATGAACTACATGATTAATCTAGCTATTAGCCTAGTCAGTTTCATTATGGATCCCTGACCGTGGTACTCAGGGATCCATGTCCTAGACATGATGCAAGACAAGACTAGACTGGTGGCTTATACAAGCATAATCAAGAGAAATCAACCACGGTGTCAAGACGGGGTCATGCCTAGCAAGTCGGGACTGGCTGTCGCAACAGCGGTCAAGAGTAAACATGTCCTGTCAAGAGTACTAGCCAGGAGTGCGCCACCACGGGCCACTACCGAGAATCAAGAGTATACATGCCAGGTTTACCATCAAGTCCAGAGTGCTAGTCAAGAGTGCACCTCTACGGGCCACTATCAAGAATCAAGACAGGTCCAGGTCATCGTGTAATACCAGGAACAAGGTCAAACCTATCAGTCACAAGAAGTCACATGCCCAAATCGTGACATAGATATCAAGTCGGGTACAAGATCAAAATCTCCACTATAATAGCCTGTCAAGTACACATGGGAACCTACAGCTCAAATCATCAAGTCGGTCCATCCACCAGATCAATCTAGCAAGAGTCTCCCATCCATGATGGAGTGAATATCACGTCAATAAAGACAACCACCAAATACCAAGCTCATTCCCCTCACAATGCTAGGCCCTCTGACTCACAAGAATCCTCCAAGTCAATGATCACAAGCCACTAGAAAACAAGCCCCTCAACTACCAAGACACAACAATCAAACCAGGTTCCCCAACTACCGGAATACACAAAGGTATCAGGTTTGGGCGTTTGGGAAGTCGAGTAAAAATCATATAATAATACCCTCGATATTCTCCTCGTTCCACGAAATATTCGAAATCACCAAAATCCAAGAATCCACATAGATCCACCAAGTCAATATCCCAAGACCGTACTCTCCATAATAATCAATCCTCAGTCATATCCACAAGTCGCAACTCCCAATACATAGGACAGCTGTCAGCTCTATCTGACAGACTAGGACAACCCCTAGGATGAAGGGTCAGGGGACAAGAGTCCGATAATAAATGCCGCCGGAAGTGGCAAGGATTACATGGACCGCTCTGGAGCAAATCCACAACCCTTAAACCAAACAAGGACCAGGGTTGCAGACCGTCTCCCGAGTGGAACTGTTCTCCTTATGCTATCCGACGGACAAGACATGTCAAGACGCTAGGCGACTAATCTAGTCGGGAGTCTACCTGGCAGGCAATGGGACCAGGTATACTATACCAAGGTGAACAGGCACGAGCCCAGTCCAGCAAACCAAAGGAATGGTTCTGCCCAGTCCTTCAAACCAAATTCCCGATCGAGAATTTGGAAGAATCCGGCAGAGTCTCCTCTGTATTCTGGACAGGAGCTCCCAGCGAGTTGGGACTAAAATCCACTCGGCGCAACCCGCCGCGGAATCGCAGACTGAGAACACTAGGTCTCAGCTACCAGCAGCACTATGATGCGTACTGGGAACAAGTCGATAGCCGAGAACACTAAGTCTCGACCTCCAGCAGCACTACGATGCGTACTGGAAAATCAATCGAACCCGAGACCACTAATGTCTCGGCCTCCAGCAGCACTACAATGCGTACTGGGCGCCAAGCCAACATGCATAATAATAAAATAACCGCCTCGCAGGGCGCACCACAACACATGTCGATAAATCCCTAACCCAAGCACAATCACCGCCACAAGTAAAGTTAGCCAGAGCCGTTATCCGACCGCGAGTCGGACACGGGACATACAGGGACAATCCATACATGTGAGTCGTGCTCGTGTCCTCGGAGGTGTGGATGACCCATCCGAGTTGCCCGATACGGTCTACCCCGGTATCGGACCAAGTTATCCTAAGTTATTATCATGGCAGTTCTACTACTAGGCTACACTACTCATGGTTATACATTTACAATTACAGCAAATTAAAATGCAATAAAATTCAGGAGAGAGGGCAAGAGCCGTCGATGAGTAAGGGATACTTGCCTAGAGGGCTCGGCTAGGTAAGCAAGTCTTCGGCAGTCGCGATCCAAGCTAGCACGCCAATCGAGATCCTCAGAACACACAATAAACAATCATTAGAATTAAATAATAAAATAATGACAAAATTACGAAGAATAGCACGAGACTATACCGTACGGGTCCCGCAAGCAGCGCAGGGATCTGGCACGGAAAACGAGGCACGCGGACCGATACGAGCATGCAAATCGAGATGCGCACGTATATCGAGATGCACACGAGAATAGAGATGACTCGAATATCGAGACGAACAGGAGACAACGTGCACGTAAATCGAGACGTACACGTAAGCCGAGGGATCACGAATATCAAAATGGTGCACGAATCACACAACACGCAAATCGAGACGTGCACACGAATCGAGACGGCACAAAGACCAATACGGCACGCAAATCGGAGCGAGCACGCAAATCGAGGCGGTGCGCAAATCAGCACACGCACACAAATCGAAGTGATACTAAAACCGAGATGGCACAAAGGCCGAGACACGGGAATCGAGACAACGTGCAAACCGAGATAGCACGGTGCCCGAGATAGCGCGGGGCTCGAAGCGTCCCGCTGCCCGAGGCAACATGCGAATCGAGGCGACACGAGAACCGAGGCAGCACGTACACCAAGGTGTATGCGTATCGAGACGGCACATAACCCGAGCAGCGCGAGGCCCAAAGCATCCCGCTGCTCGAGGCGTGCACGGAGCTCGAGGGCTCGCTCCCTAAGCGCACACAAAACGAGGGGATCGCTCCACGAGGGTGCGCTGCTCGATGCAGCACGCTGCCCGAGGAGGAGAGAAAAAAAGGGTGGAGGAGCTCACCGGGGTCGGTCGGGCTCCGGCGGAGGGGACAACAGCGGCAAGAGCTGCGCCGAGGGAGAACAGAGAGGGGGAGAAGATGCGGAGGCGAGGGTGCTGCCGAGGTGGACGACGGCCAGGCGGGTCGTGGCTCCCGGCGAAGGGAGGCAGCAGCGCCACGCTGAGCCAGGAAAGGGGAGGAGGAGAAGGAGACGGCGTCGCTGGAGGCGGCTCACGGCGGCGATCCGCTCCATGGCGAGAGGAGGAAAGAGAAGGGGGCGGAGGCCATGGGGCTGGAGGTGATGACGATGGGGCTGGTGGCGGTGGTCGCGGCTGGAGGCAGGGTGACCACGACGGAAGTGGAGGCGGCGCTCGTGGGTGAGGGCGGCGGAGGAGGCCGGCCGAGAGGGAGACGGCGACGGCGACGATGATGGTGGCGCTGGTGGCTGAAGATGACGATGATGGTGGCGGTGGTGGCTGACGATGATGGTGGCGGTAGTGGCTGACGATGATGGTGGCGGTGGTGGCTAAAGTGGTGGCGGCGGCTGCAGGCCGGAGACGAGGGGGAGAGGTGAGCTCGGGAAAGCTAGGGTTAGGGTTAGTGAGAGCTGAGAGAGGAAGAGAAGTAGTGTGCAGGAGAGAGAGATGAGAAGAAGAGGTTTGGGGGGGCTGCTCTCCATGCTGAGAGGGAGAGAGAGATGAGAGAGGGAGTGAATGAGGGGTTAGGTAGGGGTAGATTTAGAATCAAGAAATTAATAATAATAATAATGATAATAATAATAACAACAATAACAATAACAAAAATAAATAAAATAACAAACTCCACCGAGGCCAAATAGAAATCTAGAATTTAAATAAAGCTGTAAACAAATACAAAATTTTAAAATCCACTCAAAATATGAAATACAATCATATACCTATTTTCAAAATAGGGATCTGACCGTCTACATGTTTGAAATGATTAAAACCGCACAGCAAGTTAAACACTAGTATGTTGGAAGCTGTTGGTTATACTGAAAAGATTTCTAGCTGCTTACAACAAGAACTTTTACATCTGCACTCTGTTGTTCTAGTAGAATTGAATGGAGTATTGGATAAGCCCCCAACATTAAAACTGATGGCTTAAGAGCATCTCTAAACCTATTGTCTTGTTTTGTGCTGTGATTCCTATGTGGCATGAGACACAAGATAATGTCTTTTCTATGTGGCAATGTCACTACCATATTTCTAGTATGAGGGTATTTTGGTCATTTTTGAATTTTTGGGATTTATTTGGAATTATTGTGAATTATTGAGATTTATTAGAATTTATATGATTTTTGGTATAATTTAACTAGGGGTTATTCTAGACTTTGACTAGTGTTGACTTTGGAGCCTAACCTAGAAGCTAACCCTAGTTTTAGTGACTTGGTTAAATTATGAAACCCTAGTTTGATTAAGTTAACCATATCCTAGTCATTAAAAATCAATTCGGGAATATGAATATTGATTAGAGAATGGATTAATGGCTTATGACTTTACAAGTCATGATTAATGACTTAAGCCCATAGAGGCCCAAGCCCAACACCATGTAAACCTAACCCTAACCCTAGCATGGCCGGCCAGCCCACCTAGGGAATCCCCCTATAAGTAATCTCTTCCATTAGGTTAGCCTCCTTTAGAAAGTTTACAAGTTGGAAAGAGATGTATGCTCCATCTTTAGAAATTCATAAAAAAAACCAATTTAATTCCTTTTTTCCTCAAACAAATTGCATTAGATTCTAATTGTCTCCCTCTTGCTGTTCATGAAGGAAAATCTCAGTTTGTTAACAATTTGGTGAAGTTTGGGAAGCAAGGAGACACCCCCTCTTTGGAGCTTTTGAGGAGTTTTGACACCTATAGGTAATTCCTTCAAAACTTATTGAAATTGCTGTTATTATTGCATATTAGCCTAGATCTAGGTGTCCTCTAGCTAACCCTAGATTTCTATAGGATTTTGTGTCTGATTCGTGTCCTATTTGGACACGTATCAGTCCCTATACCTAGGTGTTTGAGGAAATGCCCCAATGGGGATTTCGATCCATTTTTAGGAAAGTAATTGAATAGGATTCTAGGGTTAATTGTTGCTTATTGATTTCTAGAGGACTGAGCTTAATTTAGTGTCGTGTCGGGATCTGGACACGAACATGTGGTTCAGACACCGCACGTACTGTTCTGCTACTCGGGGTCAAGTTCTCCCTATGTAGGACACGTGGACACGTGACACTGGTTGGACATGTTGGGGCAGTGTCTGACATGACACTCCTCAAGTGGCATGACCTATCATGTCGTGTCGGACACGTAATTAGCTGTGCACTAGATTTATACTGTATCAGGTTCAGTCTATTTTCGACACTGATACATGTGTCGTATCGCACACATGTGCGTCGTGGACACGTATCAGGGTGTCCCCGACCTAGCCCTAGTCCCCCTCGACACTGAGACACGTGCACGAGGATTGTGTCATGTCGTGTCGTGTGCACGAGCACTAGGAACACGTGCACGAGGCTGTCCACACTGCACTGTGTCCTGGTTTTTGATTTGGGGTTTTAATCTGTTTGGACACGTTTGTGTCCACTTGGGTGGACACAAATACGTTGCTGGACACGTACACTAATAGTGTTTACATTACCTACCACTGTTTTGATATTTTACTTTAGTTTCGATTGATATTTTGCAATTACCCGATTTCTGAAACCCAGTTCAGTTCCTGTATTTTTTTCCAGTTTTTGTGATCGAGTTTTAGCAGTCTTTTAACCTAATTAAATGATGTTATCTGCATGTTTTACATCCTAATATAGTTCTCCTACATATATTCTAGCTATGGGTCGACTTTGGGATAAATTGGTTGAGTATTGATTCGAAATGGGATTGGAATGTGGTTGGACTGTTTTCAAAACCTGGGTTCTTCACTGTTGTGCAACACTGATTTATACTCATGGTTCATGCACTATGTGTGTCCTGTCTTTGGGATTCCAGTGAGGCTAACACACTTCACTGTTCACTTGACACAATCTCACATCACTCATTCACTTCACTGTTCACTGTTTTCTATCCCTCCTCACACACATACACATACTGGAACACACACACTGATTTCTGATCTTTTCCCTCACATGTATCACAGTTACATACACACACATCTTATATGTTACCCCCCCTCTCTATGTATATATAATACATGTATATGTGTGTATGTATGTCTATAAGTATATACCTAAATGTCTAACCTAATGTGGATATCTAAATGATAGTGTAAAGTGTAAGGGGTAAATTGAAATCAATATTCCTTTGGTCTTGTGCATATGGCTCATGGCTTGGGTAGGAAGACCAATGGCATGTGGTGTGATACATGTAGCTAGTGTGTAATGGGAACTTTAATGTGTAATGTAAAGCTATGTGTGTTATACATAATTTTATATATGTGTGTAGATATATATATATATATACCAATATGTGAATATATTGATATATGTCTATATATGGTAATTGGCCTATGGTGTGTCTGTTGCCTAGTGAGAGTTTAGTTAGACTTGTTTAGTCTTGATTAGGCCTAGAATAGACTAGTTAGACTAGTATAGATTTGTTAGACCTAGTTTGACCATAGTTGACCTAGGTTTGACTTTCAGGGTTGACCAAGTTGACCAAGAGTTGACTTTGGTCTAGATTGACCTAGAATCATGTAGAATGCATAGTAGAACTTTATATTGCCATTTTGGACTTGTCGTTACTTGTGCTGTTCTGATTAGGAGCCAGACACCTCTCCTCGGACAGTACATTTCTCTCGGACATTCAGATAGCAGGCGAGTACATTCTCTGATCATTTCATATCTTATTAGAATTATATTTCTGCTTTAGATTACTTTACTTGATGCTGTCACGACATTATCACGGATTAGTACTATATGGATCTCTTCATGCGATGTTATCCCCCTCGGAAGCATCGGGTACATTATGTCATGTGCGTTTCACTTTCATCATGTACTCCTGTGCTTTCACCATACATGTACACTCTTGTGAATCATGTACTCTCATGTTCATGGAGCCCTCATATATACTATCACATGCACCCTTTCATGGGCCTTCATGTGATATCACGTATAATAACATAACATGCTTAGATCCTTGTGTATTGATTGGGGAAAAGGGGGAGTGCAAATAGTCATGTGAACAAATTCTATAGTAGTGCAGATCATGTGAAACTCCTTAGTGTAGATCATGTACTAATCTGTCCTGTTCACATGTGCTATCTTGTACTCTACATCACTAGCCACTGTTAGTTCTCTATATACAGTAGTTATTTACATACAGTTCTCTTCTTTTACATCATGTACTTCCTTTCAGTTTCCTGTATCTTACTCTACTGCATGTTTATATTTTCTAACCTGCTATGATCTGTTGAGATGTATTGTGCTCGCTCATGTCCTAACTGGACCTGTTGAAAATATTACAGAGGACGAGGAGGAGGCCTGTGTGGATACCTTCTACGGGGCAGCCCTAGACGACACTTGTGAGCTGGACTCTCAGGAGGACCCAGCTCTAGCTGATGACATTACCCCTACTGCCTAGACTAGTTTAGTTAGGCTTTATCTTACTTATGTTGTCTTGAGACTAGCTTAGTCAGGCTTTATTCCTGTCATTTGGGATCTGGATTGTATATATTCTTTCATACTCTGTAGTTGAGACATGTATTTCTGGATGTTTGCTGAGATGTTATCTGAGACACTTAGACTTCCTGATCATCTATTTTTCATTTGAGTTCTATATCATATCGTGCTTCTTCTTTCTTAGTTGTGATTGAGTTTACTTTCTGCTATGTCACCCCCATTCGGGGAGTATAAACTGCTTAGCATTATATTGTTAGATGTTGTGACCTAGGACAGTGTTCTACCGTCGACACTGTGGCGTAGGCTGGACGTACCCACTTCTCGTGCCCTTAATCTAGGGTGCGGGTCGTGACAGGCAAGATGATATTCACACAAGACAATGAGATAAAAAATGTTCTCCAATGCAAAAGTATTGAGAAGACAATAATTTTTTTTCCAACTTCCAAGACAACTTCTCCACTTCTTCATTTTTTTATAAATATTTCTATTCATAATTGATGATGTGGAGACAAAGTTATTGTGAAGTGCATTGTCTAGTTCTAGACAACCAACTTCACATTGTCTTTGCCATGACATTGTCATGTCAACTTCATGATTTATTCTACATTTGTATTGGAGAATGATTTTTGAAATGAAAGCTTGTCATTCCTATGTGGCAATCATTCTTTCTAAACTCACAATAGGATTGGAGATGCTCTAAGACTGCTTCAGCCTTAAATAGCCAAAAAATTAATAAGTACGATCTCAGCATGTCCATATACTTTAGACTCTGGCCGGGCTTGTACAGGCTTTTTATGTCGGACTTAGACAGGCTTTTCGGGTCGGACTCAGACGAACTTGTATCGAACGAGACTTGGATCGGACTCAGACGGGTGGATTCTTAGCCCTATGGACCGGACTGGACTACCCTAATGACCGGGCTGTATCGAACTTTGTCCAACGGGCTGGGCGGACTCTTCAGACGTCCTTGGGTCTCGGATCCAATGATGATCCCTAAATCAAAGTTTATGTCATGTTGTTACAAAGGGAGAACAATGATGATAATATTATGAGAGATTTTTTTATAATAATAAAAAAATTGATTTAATATTTCTTGCATATTTAGATTTTTTATTAATCCAAGCTAGCCGGTTGCTCTTTCACATAAGGAGTTACAAAAAATAATATATTTTTTCATTTGAATGCCAATTCTGTAATTTATGAAAAATTAGTTAGAAGAGAGTAACAATTTTGTAATTAATAAAAGGATAGGAAAATAATGCGAACCGTCAAGCTAGTATAAGAAGATTTGCTCTTTACTAGTGAAAGAACATGGATTGTTTGATCTTCTAAGGAGCCGTTTGGAAGTCGGGGATTGCGCTGCAAGTGACAGTTCCTGCAGCAACTGGACGTAGTTTCGGTGAGATCCGACGTTTGGATGTCCTAGCAAGTGCACGGAAGGTGTCTTTTCTCTGACAGCCCTCACTTGCTGCCTCCCTCCCTCCAATTTTTTGTTGCGGCACAAAACAGACGAAGGTGGGATGAAAGTGGTGTTGCATGTGGGGTTTACGAGAGAGAGAGAGAGAGAGAGAGAGAGAGAAAGAAGTTGGTGGTGGTGATGAAGAATGGACGAGATCCGGTGATGACAAGGACAGTGGTGGTGGAGTGAGGGGAGCGGGCGAGATCCAACAATGACGTTGGTGGTGGTGGTATCTTTTCTCTGAAAGAAGTTCGTGGTGGTGGTGGGGAGCGGGCGAGATCCGGCGACGACAAGGACGGTGGTGGTGGAGTGAGGGGTTTACGAGAGATAGAGAGAGTTCGTGGTGGTGGTGGTGGTGGGGAGCGGGCGAGATCCGGCGACGACGAGGACAGTAGTGGTGGAGCGAGGGATTTAAGAGAGCTAGAGATAGAAGTGTGGTGGTGGCGGTAGTGGGGAGCAGACATGAATATGGTGGAGAGCAGACATATGGTGGAGATGGTGGTGGTGATGTGGGATGATAATGATTTTTTTGTAGAGCAAGCCAACCAGCCAACCAACCATTCTCTCTCCCACGTGGGTTGATGATAATTTTTTTAAGGAGATGAATACTAGTTACTTCTATCCAAACACTGAAAGTCATCCTCCTCACTTGCAGCAGACAAAAAGAACTCTATCCAAACACAT